>KV426190.1:10510-75965 GCA_001632375.1 Exidia glandulosa HHB12029 | reverse complement strand
AACCTGATGCCGTTTCGCAGGACGTGGTACACAGGATCTATCGTGACGTGCGTCTTCCGAAGTTTCTTGCCTGATCATCCACCGTCTGATGCCTTAGGGCAGATACGCTTCAGCAACGACAAGACCCCGTATAAGACGGGCTTCTCAGTATCTTTCTCACGCTCGGGAAGGAAGGGCATCTTCGCGGGTTGTGAGTAATTCCCGACATTTTGCCTCGCGTCATTGACGTTTTGACGCACCTGCCTTCCTACACGCATAAGATCATGTGTGCGTGCACCTTCACCTCTCACCCGTGATACCCAGCACTCAGTCGTCTTTATGACATACAGCCTTGGTCCGTGCTGCCACCGCGTATTATCTTCGGAGCTGTGACGCATTCTCGTGGCAGTCAAACCTGGCGGCAGCCTCTTTGCTGCAGGGTTATGGGACCCCGCTAAAGACTCGCTGGCAACGATTAGGCATGTGTCTTCCGAAAGATCTGCGTTTACTCTCACATACTCACATGACCACGAATGCTGTGTTTTGTTGTCGACTTCTCGCGTGATTCGCATGCTTCTTCTCGCAGGCATCACCTCACGCGGAACCCCCAGGAATTCCGCGACATCATCTCCGCGGCGGATTTTGTGGAGTTCTTCGGCGAGGCGACTCCGCATCCCAAACGCGAGCGTCAGAACGTATTCGGCGCCGATGATGAATTGAAGAACGCTCCTAAGGGAGTGGACAAGAAGCACAAGTGCGATTCAGAGTTTCGCGCAAGCCGCGTTCTGATTATTGCATCACAGGGACATCGACCTCCTCAGACTGCGGTCTTTCGCTGTTATACACAGGTACCGTACTAGACCCGCGCCGCCGTTACCTTCCTCGGGAGATTGGTTGACGTTGCGTACACAGATTCCTGGATTCGGAGGTTCTCGCACCCAACTTCCGCGAGACGCTTGCACACATCGTAGGAGTCGTCCGTCCTTTCGTTCACAGGTACATCATCCTCATCAGCGTTCACCTTCATACTACTTACGGTCTACCAGGCTCAACGACATGGTCTCGCTACCGCCGGACGACGACGACGACGACGGTGACGACGACGAATGATCTTCTTCCTCCGCCGCCCACGTTACCTCTGCTTTCTTGACTAGCTCTGCTTGCTTGCTATCTCGTTCTTGATCTGTACACAAGTAACACTACTCTCGACCCGAAGTTGCTCCCTGCGGCTCCCGTCTCCCTGAGCATTTCGCCGAGGTGCCTTTCCGGTCCGATTGGCCGATTGTACCCAGTGCATTGGCATAGTCTAGAGTGTTGCAGGCAGTGGATATGTACGCTCCAGCTCGGACTGTAGCCCGGGCCAGAACCAGTGAGAACAGTGTCGACTCATCGGGCCCACTGGTACTCGGGCGGAGCATCCATATCCGCACTCACAGACGACGCCCTCGCCCCGATACATACATCTGTATACTGCTTCTCGTGTCTCTCAGCTGAGTTGCATGCATAGTTGGCCAGAAAGGAAGGGTGCACGCTTCGCTGAGGGTCATTCAAGTCTCCTACACTTTGTTCTGTGCAACTTGAACGTCTCCGCTACACCAACCGGTGGCTACGGTGGCAAAAATACACCTATGAGAATACATGCAAACGTCGCGCTACATGGTCCCGTATCACACTTACACTTTCACTGCCAGAGTGAATGTCGCCTCGGAGCTCGAGTACCAGCCAGCCCATCTAGCTCGCTCAAGTCATTACCTCTCAAGAGCGAGAAGTCGTACACGACATCGCCATCGATATGGAGAGTGCGGAGGTGAGGAAATACGCTCCGAACGATGCGTTTCGCCTGCCTCCTCGCTTCTTCCGCACGCTCTGTGTCGCGCTTGCGTGCCTCCTTTATCTCAGCCCGGGAGCCCATGTAGCCACACTGCGGTGGCTGGTATCTCAGCATGAGCGTTGAGAGGTACGGAAGGCGGAGCGTGACCAAGGAATTGAATTTAGCCAGGCGTACAAGGTCAACCTGAGACCGTCTATTAATCCCCGTCATGTTGTAGACTAATCCGAGCGTACCTCCAAATGGATGCCTCCCAGTATGCTGAGCTCCGTGACGATACGAAAGCTTTCTACGAGTGCTGGGTTAGTTGACGGTAGCAGATGAAAATAGGCTGCGCGGAGGAGTCTGAGAGGAGGAATAAGTACTCACCCTCAGACATGGCAGCCCAATCTCCGGTCTCCAGTAACCGGAGCTGAGTCTCTAGCCGTGGGTTCCATGCTCGACTCGATGAAAGATGATAGCGGGAAGTGATAATGGTAAGATGAATTACCGGCGAGGACGCGACGGGGCATGCGTCCCGAAGAAAAATATACGACAGGTCTGTTGACAGCGATTCGACGCTGCAGACCCGTACATGGGACTCTCTGAAGACTCGTGCAAAGGCATCGGAGATCAGCCCGTGAAGGAACGGATGTGGTCTGAACGTCAAGTCCCTAAGGTTGCTGGTGGCGATGAGGAACTAAACGAATGCGAAAGCACAGGCCAGCGCCTCTTGAGAAGCAGAGGTCTGCACTGCGAGATCTCTTCGCTTGTATTTCCAGCCCTCCCCGTTCGGGAACGACGGAGAAATTTTGAACCTTCTATCACAACGCGATGCTTGGTATGCTCAACAAGAAAGGACATGAAGAAATGGCGACTCACCGGACGTATCGAAGAACAGGCTCGGTCTCTTTCAGTGCCAGCAATGCGTCTGTGCTTTCGCGCAACGTCCTGCCCTCCACGCTAACGGACCGAAACAGGACGGGAAGCGAAGTGCGACGGACGTGTTTGTTGACCAACGAGAAGGCAACGAGAGAGCTAGTCCCTTGCTCCGAGATCCCGTCGAGCGTAGTGCAAAGGTAGGAAAGGACATCCACGATGAGCTCTCCGAGAGCTGGAGGCATGGGGGCAAGAGACAGGAGGACAAACAAAGTCATCCATCCAGCCATTCTTATAGTACCAGTACTACCGGCGGAATGTTTATGCCCCCTCGGGTCCGTGCTGGCGGCCGTTCCGTCAACGCCTACAGCTGATCTGAAGTTACGTCTCCCTGGGCATTTTGTCGAGGTGCCTTTCCGGTCCCATTGGCCGATTGTACCCAGTGCGAAGGCTATAGTCTCGATCGCGATGTTGGCGCGGGCTGCGTCGTGGGTGATTACCATCGCACAGGGGCCAGACTCTTTGAGAAGGGTCTTGAAAAGTCATGAGGAATCGGGAGCGCAAACCAGGGTGCCAGTGAAACATATGCAGAAGTCGATCTCGCCCTTCCCAATCCCGTGCAACTAGACTCCATATGTCCCAGGATAGTTTAAAATTTGGAGCCTGCCCCGTAGGTAGAAAAATTGTGTTGCCCTTTCGAATGCACGGTCGGGAAAATATAACTTTAAGGTCCGGTTTCCAGTAAAGGCCGAGGTTTGCATCAATCTTCCTGAAGGGAGTTCATGAGGAGCCTGCAGCGACTGTCTTGCGAGTTTATATACAAGTGGCGCTATCAATGGTTGCGCGGTACAATATGACTAGGTGACTTGAGATATGGTACCGGGATAGAGAAGTAAAGGGAGTGGCCTCCGAGACCCTCGCACGATAAATGCCTCCCGCTAATAGCCGCGAGGAAGTAGTAACAGGCTGCATTTATCCTGATGATGCGGAAAAGCCTCCCGTTGTTTCGCTCATCAGATCGCTCGCACGGGCCAGTTGCCTTCCAGTCCTCCCAACTGCACAGGAATGCTGGTAGTTGGGAGGACTGGAGAGCGACTGGCCCGCACGAGCGATCTGATGAGCGAAACAACGGGAGGTCGTGTGCCCTTCCGCATCATGCAAAGGCCGCTTCCCTATAAATTATAACTTCAACGGCATCGAGGGTACCTCGCTTCCTCAAAACCTAAATAAAACGCTGGAGACGATGAGCAGGTGGTAGTTTCTGTCGCATGATCAGCCAAGCCAACGAGATTAGACAGCGCTTGTGCTTCACGCACCGGAGTTTCGACGGAACTGCGAGCGCATTGACAGTCTTCTTGCTGTCTGGACCGGCGGGAGGGTCTGCGACCTCCATGGGCCGCATCACGGATTCCCCTCTATGCAACACTATGTCATCCTGTGCACTCGTCAATGGACGCATTTCATCAGCTGAGGATAACGCACAAGAACCGCCACGTGCAGGCTTTGAATCCTCTCTGAGACTTCGGAAATGGCGGCCTTATGTTTCTCAGCGTGCAGGAAGCGCTGTGTCCGTTTGGTATGCGCGAGATCGGGTAGCTCATTTGCGAGTTTATCGAGCTCTCTTTGGCTGCATAAGCGAAGAGTCATGACGGCAACACGCGAGACTTACTCAGAGTGTCCGTGTACTCTCTGAATTAGATCAGGCGTCGTGTCAGGGTGATTGAGACATTTGAGTAGTAATTGTGCGACGCGCTCGCCGTCGTGCTGCACTCGTGCAGCAGCAGCTTTATTCTCCTTGTAAGCCTAACATGATTATGAGCTCTCTGGGGAAGACTCTGGAAGCAAGAGAGATAGGAAGATCAGACGTACATCTGAGCGTGAGGCAAGACCGCGCAAGCCACCGGTGACGGCTTTAACGACAGGACCGGCGGGTTGGGGAATGGCGTCCGCTGCAGAATGGAGGAGGTTAAGCCCCACACGAGCAACGGTCCCGCCTTTTCGAAGCGAAGCTTTGAACCTCCCGCGGGGAGGCATGGAGAGTGTAGTCCACCGACGGATGCGCTCAGAGAGGGGTGAGTCGCCACAAGCCCCACACAGGCGACCTTCCTTTAAGCGACCTGGATCATCGAACGTTGTGGAAAAAGCAGTGTCATTTCCCGGTACAGCTGTCCACTAATGTCACATGGGGCGAATCTTGCAGTGCACGGGTGCTCTGCGCGGAATTGCAGAAGTCGCCGCTGTCGTCCATATCGAGACGACTGCCGCAGAAAGACTCATAAAGACCCCATTCTTCCACATTTGAGCGGTCCTCTGGTGGTGGTGGGGGCGGCAACGTTCGCGGCTGAAGGTGATCGGTGGTCAAAGGGATCTTCGTGCACTGTCGACTCCGACGCGTGAAACGACACTGGGATCCGCACTGACCCGGCCTGAATGACTTTGATACTGCACAGTAAAACTGTAACGGTCCATGAGATGCCGTCCGTTGAGCCGAGGGAAAAGGCTACAGTGTATCGCCAACTACAACGTGCGTCTAGGACGAGGTTGCACTCGAGGATGTCGGAGGAGAAGTGGTGAACGCTGCAGCCGACCAGCATGAGAGCATGTCGAAGGAACGCGACACAAGCAAGCGAGGTCATAAGCAGAGAGAGAGAGTGCGACGAAGACCCCAGTCGTCCCGCGACTCCCGTCGACGCCCATACGAGAAACGACAGTCTAGTATAACCCCAGGCGTGTGCGGGGCACGATGCAATGCAATATAGTCTACACGATACGAGTCGCAAAAGGAAAGAAGAGCGGAGCGGGCACAGCGAACAAAACGGTGGTGGAGTGAGGTGAGTATGCGACCGAGAATCCCAATAATTTGACAGGAGAGGAGGAAGAACTAGTGGTTGTCGGCGCCGGGGTGGCCCCAACGGACGTACGTGGCGGGACCGTCGTGCCAATCCTCGACGCGGCGTGCGGCGACCATGGACATCGTCGAGCGGTCCGTGCCTACGAAGCCGCGTCCCATCGATTGGACGACTGCGTCAATGAGAACGGGGTACCT
Organism: Exidia glandulosa HHB12029; assembly: GCA_001632375.1. Classification (NCBI taxonomy): domain Eukaryota; kingdom Fungi; phylum Basidiomycota; class Agaricomycetes; order Auriculariales; family Exidiaceae; genus Exidia; species Exidia glandulosa. The sequence continues at coordinate 70,254 of KV426190.1, read as the reverse complement.
GCAACAAGACGTCAGCGCGTTGGAAGGCACGGTATGAGCAGCTTAGACACGCACCATCGACCGTACTTCTCCGTCGTCTGCTCCTTGTCGTGGTCGAGCCATGTCCAGCCCTTCGCCTTCACGCCGTCCCACCACTTCTTGTCGCTCTCGTCGCTCGTCATGATGATATTTGTGATGCTGATCCCATGTCGCTTGCGCACCTCCTCGATTGCCTCCTTCGCACGGCGCTCGAAGTCGTCCAGAGTCGCGAAACAATCCTTGACAGCGACGTCGCCGCACCAGCCCTCGAAATCGTTTCTCCGAGCGTGGAGGACAACGAACGGCGGGATGTCCTTCGCGCTCTTAACGCCAAAGTGACGCACGAGATACTCGTTCGCGAGGTTCTGTACGCGCTCCGTCCAGTACGTGTGCGTGCCGATCTCGCGCCACGCGGGCGAGAAGTCGTGGAACCACTCGTCCTGCGTCGCCGCGCCGGCGAAGTACAAAAAGTCGTAGCACACCATCTGCTCGTCGGGCGGGTGCGTGGCGCCGTGAATCGGGCCCGGGCGCGGTTCGTGTTCTTCGAGCGCTTCCTTGCGGCCTTGCGGATACGCGAGCGCCGCGAGCGGCCAGAACGAGACGAACCAGTCGCCGGGGTACGGCGTCATCTTGGCGTCCTTCGGCGCGTCGGTGTACGAGATGTCGAGGTTGAGGATTTCGGGAATGAACGAGTGGCGCGGTTGGTCGTCGTCTGGACCAGAGATGGCCCACGCGGACCAGCAGCCAATCTCTTCGACCTCCTTGCTCGCTTCCTGCTTGATGTCGCGCCACTCGAGCACGGGCATGCGGATGAGGCGCGAGAGACGCGGGACGTCGAACACGTCGCCGAAGTGCAGGAAGCCCGCCTCCTCGCCGACGTGCGTAGGATGGAACTGGCCGATGACGGGCACGCGCGGCTTTGTGATGTAGGCGATGTAGATGAGGTTGATGTAGGTCATGAAGTCGTTCGTCCAGCCGCCTGCTATCCAGCCTGACATGTACTTGACGTCCGGGCGAAGATTACCTGCCGAAGTGCGTTAGTAAGAGCAGGGTCCTCGGTGCCGCAGCGGGCGTAGCAGGCCAGAGCTGAAATGGAACTCACTGCGAAACTTGGGAGTCGGCGGCCCACGGACGTAGTTCTTCGGGTTGTACTTTTCGTCCTCGAGCGCCTGCCACTCCTGGACCGTCATGAGCTTGCTGGGCGATACTGGGTGCTTCGACGACCCGACGTCGAAGATGTCGGACACGTTGTGCAGCCCCTGCGCCGCTTTCGACTTGTCCGCCTCGTTCCAGGGCCGGTCTGAGCCAGTCACAGACGACACGACGCCTATGCCGATGACGAGAACCAGAACCACGAGTCCTACGGTGACGCTGCGGTTCATACACGGCTGCCGGCGCGGTAATGGCTTTTCGTGGTCGCGATACCGGCTCAGCGGCGACGCTGACCGCATTCGCGAGCTCGACGCCTCCTCCTCCTGAAGTAACGGGCTGTACGACTCTTTGGCCATCGTGGTATGTGGGCTGCAGCGCGCAGCCTGAGAATTAAGGAAGTCAAGGGCGGTGCGGAGCGATCAATGGTAAACGCCGATCGCAAGACCGTTTTGGGGAGTGCTTGGGCCTTATGGGGGCTCGGACCATGTCTCTGCATACAACGGACACTTCTCAGCGTACGCGGTCCAAGGGTTCATGATGGGCGGGGGAAGAGAAGCTCCAGGAACGGTGGGAGTCCGCTCCGCCCGTCTCTCAACCGGCCTGAGCCTACGAGATACTTCATGATCGGTACGATGAGGGCTCTCAGTAGATATGGCTATAGCTACGTCGTCATACCGTAAGATTTTCTCATGACGTGCCTGCCGCTTTAAATCCTCCATCCACAGTAGATACGGAGCCTGAACCGTCAGTCAACTGCCTGCGGGAGTTGTTGCAAAGTCACGAGCACCTCAGGGCTGCACAACGTAGACACCGCGCAACGCCGGGCGGTCCGAGTGTTTGATATCGGGGCTGATACAGAAATGGTCCAAGCGCCGTTATCAACCTGAGACTCAACCAAACGTCAGAACGACTCTATGCGAGCATTGTAATGCAAACAATAGCGGTATTCCCGCTACCTTAGTAGTGGGTCTTATGCTCGCGATGAGGGTGTTTTAGCGATACTGCAGGTTTTGATAGCAAACGTCTCGTTTGGACCGCTCACCACCTTGGGATGGTTTGGGGCGCTCAAGTCACGTGGTGCGTTCCGACGTTCTCCACTTTCCTTTTCCAGCCCCTGCCAAACGTCCGGCCTCCCCTCCCTCATTCATTCTCTCCCCTCTCCCCTCTTTCGAGTACAGCTTCAGATGAATTACAGCAAATAGCGTATTAGTGGTAAAATGGGAGCTACAGTACCTATATCTTTGTGGCGCGAGTCGGAGTGCGTTCCCGTCCGCAGCAACTGCACCCGCCGTCGACGTGGTATAAATAGAAGGGACGCAGCGTCTGTCTGAGAAGTTCCAAACATCGATATCCTTGTCAGTAACGCTGGCCAGCTTATGCCCCGCTCATTTAGTGACCTGGACCTCGACGTCCTGTCCTGTATCTGCAGTGAGCTCTACGATGCGGGGGAGAGGATACGCGGGATATACTTACTCAAGCCGTTCTCGATGACCTGTCGCCAAGTACGGACTGCCGCCGAGCCCATCCTCTTCCGCTCCGTTGTGGTAGAACTGAAGTCGATGCGGGACTGCGCGCGCTCGATGCGTCAACTCCGGCAGCTTCCCACACTGTTACGCTTTATTCGGTAAGACGCTCTTCGCAAACGCAGCCAGTTTGAAGCTCACTCGGCCACTGTTCAGGGAGTTCTCTCTGTATCCCCGAGCCTTAAAGTCCCTTACGTATACCCATTCACCGGAGGATCACGACGTCCAGGAGAGCCCTGAAGACTTGCCCACCTGCGCGTTCGAATTCATCGACCTACTTCGATCATTCAACAATCTTGAGAAGCTGACGTTCAAACCGTGTCGAGAGCTACGCGAGGCCGTCAATCTCAACTTTCCTTTCGCATTTGCCGGTTCGGGGCTCCGGTTGGAGAGCGTCAAGTCCTTGGCCACCGAAAGCTCGCACACCTTCCTTTGCGCGTCTTTCCTGTCTATAACGCAGCTTGCACTGGCAATTGGCGAGCTCAGAGAATACGATGCTGCGGTTTGGGTTAGGACGGCCGGGCGAGTGAAAAGTCTGTGCCTTTTCCACGCCAAGTCTGTGTCTTTTCCACGCCAGGCGCTGGGACACCCCAGGCGTTCAAAGTACGCTTCAACCTATGCAACTACAGTAGTACTGCTCTAACGACTCTGCGTAGCTCTTGTCGCTCACCTTCCCTCCGTTACGGAGTTGACCATGCAGGGCAGAACGAGCCTCAGAGTCAGTCACCACTCCCCTCGCTTCATGTTTATTAGAATACTCACTCTCAGTTCAGAAGGACCTCTCGTACCTTAAGGGATTCACCCGCTTGACAACGCTCTCTCTGCCCCGTTTAAGCGATCTCGACCTCGATTACGACCCGCCGCGGTGCGGCACTTCATTCTTCGTTGACATGGGAAGCCCCGATTTAGACGCAGAGATCGAGCGCGCTCGACTACTTAATGAGCAGATGCAAAGAGAATTAGCTGCAGCTAAGAGGGAGGCGAAGCGTCTGGCGCTCAGCGTGTTCCCGCACTTGCGGACATTGCGCTTTGAAGGGACGGTGTTCAACCTTCCTCACTTGGCGATTAAGGATATCGAGGGCGTGGATCAGTTGGAGGCAGAGTACGACCCATTGTATAAGTACCCTGAGTACTACTCTCGACATTGAGCCTCCATGACGATAGGTAGCGCTAATGATGATGTCTGTAGTTGTAGCGGGATCGGATAGCCCACTGCGTACCGATGCCCCAGTATTATAACTTGTGAAAAGTTCCGAATAGTGAGATGGCGAGTATCCCTAACAGTTACAGTTTGCAGGCAGGCGTTCGTATCGGAGTCAAGGCGAGTCAAGGAGCGGAAATTTGCCGCTCCGTAACTTGAACCCTCCGCTCGTTGCGTCCATTTGCCTTCAACATCCCGTCGGAAACCAGACGCGTCCGCACCGTCTTGACATTGTGGGCAATGGACTATGTATACGCTCCGTACCCAGCTCTCTGGCATTGCACGAAGGCGCCTATACATCTTGGGACGTCATGTCAAACCCATGCCCTGCATGAAAGCTCTTCAGCTGCGGCACTATTCGACGCCGGCTCGCGGAATCCTTGCACTCCAGAGCGAAAATGGGGTTCTGGTCTGGCGTCGTGTCTTGACTCGTCGATTCGACGCGCTGTCTCCTCTGCAATTCCGGGCAGAGCATCCGTCGACTTCTACCAGCCACCTACGTGGGGCCGCGTGACGCGGCGGACACCTATAAGGAAATGCAGCCCTGCAGCTGTTTGCCAGTACCAGAATGTTCGAAACCGGTCCCATAAATCGCGCTCACTGTGACGGTCGGAATCAGTGCGGCTTGCACCCCCCTTCGCCATCTCTCTCAGAGCGCATCACCTGTGAATCACACTCTGCATGCCTCCCCGCGGGAGGCTGAAAGCCATCCGTCGGAAAAGCGGCGCTGTCGTCCGAGTCGGGGTCGATCTCCTCCATTCGGTCGCCGACGCCATCCCCGTCCCAGCTGTCAAAGGTGTTGCCGGAGGTCTTCACGCCGTCATATCGCGCTCAGACGTACGTCTATGCTCCATTTATACTGCTGTACGCCAATACTAATACCTACCTAGGTTTGCAAGGCCAATAAAGCGGCCGCAAGACAGGCGCGATCCGAAGGAGAACGGCAAACGCAACGCTTTCTCGAGTATCTCGAAAAACACGACCTCCCACAAGAACTTATTCATAAACTGTACAAACATGTTGAGTAAGTCGACGGGTTTTCCATCTCTTGTGTTCGTTCTCACGTTCCTGAAGGGATCTCAACGATATCGCTGGGAAGATTCCCGATCTGGATCACGTTAACTGGTCACTTCGGGCGCTACATGCCGAGCAATATACACGGAGCATCGCAGAGGCCAGTTCAGACCTCCAAAGGATTTGCAACGATGCGCAGGTCGGCCAGTTCGAGATCGTAGTGGGAACCAGCTGACCAAAGAAATCTCTATTATACAGATGGACATTCTGATGTACGGAGGCAGACCATTGGCGGGGTCGACTGTCGACCCAGCAGCTGTGTCCTGTACACACGAGCATTGCCTTCATAAGGATATTCCCGGTTTCAGACTGCGGTATGTATGCCTTCGCAACTCCTCGTTACACGAGTCCTGATTATCCTCGGCTCGGCGTTGCAGGAACTTCCACATTCTGTCCGGCGTTTTATTTAGGTGTTGAGGAAGCGAGGTGTCCTCGGTGCCCTAAGGTCTCCGCCTCTCTTCGTTGCAGCCACTTTGCACCAGTTTAGGGCGATTTACGCGGAGGATGGGACCCCTTCCGGCGGGCGAGACCGTTAACACTCGCCCGCCGGAAGGGGCCCCATCTTCCACGTATGCCTGATGGTGCGATGTGCGAGCCTCGTTGCGAGCGGCGGCTTATTCGCGATATATTGCAGGGCGCTGGCCTTTACATTAGGTGGGACGTGCAGCTCCCTGCCGGCAGCCTTTGCAACAGCCCCCATTGTACGCAATGGCGGCAGTTGCAATGAGTAATGGGGGCTGTTGCAACGGCTGCCGGCAGGGAGCTGCACGTCCTTCCTTAACAGGATGAGCAAATCTTGTTACTTCTACCTCGCGGTTGTAACATTAGGTGCTCGTCGTGCGAGTTTCTCGGAGGCTATTCCCTTTCCATTCATTGCATAACAACTGTATCATGGCCCTTTTATAATCTGCCGTACAGTCTCAAGATGTATGCTCCTATCAATGTATGATCCCTGTGCTCGCCTAACATGGCCATGGAAAATAGTTGAATTAAATCCGTCCTCGGGAGAATACAGCGAGAAGAGCCGGCCCAGTGGCGGAAAGAGACAAAGACCTGCAGCAGGCTGAAGATCGCATTGCGGAACCCACTCCAGACAGTATGAGACGGTCCAATGTTTAGAGGGGCGTGGACTCTACCCACCATGCCGGGTCGCTTAACCACTCCTCAATATCGAGAGACGGAGTCTCGACACTGGCCAGTAAGGAAGCTGTAGTAAACTCGAGCAGATCCTCCGCTGAAGGCGGAAGGACGCATATGTCATCACCGATTGCTGAGGATGGAACGGTAAGGGAGGCTTCCGGCCCGACTGTGTCGACCAACGCTGCGCGCAATGAATCGTGAGGTACAGAGCTCCCGTTTAACGATCGTTGCCTGTCGTCAGAAACAACATCCTGTGGGTACGAGTAATAGCTAGAGGAGCGGTTTGAGTCGATTTCGCCGGTCATAATAGCTTCGACGGCTGCGAGCACAGGATCTGGTTGCTGCCACTCGCTCTCGAATCCCACAGGAGCCCTGTCCGCACGTGCAGCAATACGGGCAGCTTCGACTTCAGCTTCGTGCTCGACGCGTGTAGATCCATTATCCCTCGGATCGTCAGATTCGTTACGTTGCAGAAGCGGGAGAGACAGAGGTTTCGGGTCGTCATCGAGCACCGTAAGGCTCTTGCCAGAGATGACTTTGTTGGGTGGGTCTTTGGGCAACTCGGCCCAAGAAGGGTCCGCGCTAGCGACAGCAGGAGAGCTGTCGAGGGACACAGAACGCGGAGGGATAGGGGATGATCGTGGAACGTGCCCACTGGCAGGCTCTCGGCATTTCACAGAGCCAGAAGTACTGTTCGCCATTGCCACGGTCTTCCGCACAGGCAGCGTAGCGTAAAGCTCGTCGTGAGAGGGAGTAGGGGCCACAGAACGGTCGACACCTGTCGGTCGGTCGGAACACAGCGCGTCATTGCCACTTTCCGCGGGCCTCGATGTGGCAACTTGTGCATCATTCGACTGAAACTGTAGTGGCGTACGCTGCAACGCCCTGCAATCATGCGCGAAGACTCGCGCGCCGCACTTTACGTCAGGTTTGTACGGCGAGGACTGTATATGACGCAAGATGAGAATTGCCACTGCGGACGAAACGCACAAAGAGCGCACCTTGGACGACGTTCCTGAGTTCTCCTCATGGGCTGCGGTTGGGATCGACCTCGTAGACGACGCGTAGCGCGACATATGAATCGATCGTTGACTCAGAGGACAAAGCCGCGTCGATGTGGTTGGTGGAGAAAGCGAAGAGCCAAGTGGCGATTCCGAAATCCGACACAATGCTTTTGTCACCAGCCGACAATAGCGTGTGGCGTCAAATTTGAATCTCTGTCAAGTACCCACAGGTACCCACGGAGATCTCGCAAAGCGGCGCAGTCTTCGGCTGAGAGCCTGGATAGAGGGCTCGGATATAAATCCGCTTTGGGGCAGGAGAGCCACGGTCTAGTTGCCATTGCCACTGCATGGCCACTTGAACATACATCGCATCACTGTATCGCCATGCGGCGATTGGAGAAGTGCGGTACCGCCCTCGTTCGTGAAACCTAGGCGTGTGTAGATCTTGACGTTGAGCGCGGTACAAGTCTCCAAGCGAATCCCAGTATCCCGAGTCTTGGTAGGTAGGAGAGATGGGTTCAGCGGGACGATAGAGAAGATGAGGCTTACCCTATCATTCATGTACTCGATGAGAGCGCGAGCAATGCCGCGCCTCTGCGCCGATGGACGCGTCCCTAAAATCTGAAGATGCCACATCTTGCTGCGTGCCTCTTTATCGAGGACCCGGTCAAGAACTTGGTTGCAGGCCTCTTCATACTAAGTGAAAGTGTGAGCGGGATTGGGTGTGAGGCTCAAGGAAATCTACCGATGTGTTCCAGAAGACAGTCGCGTCGGCGTTCATGTGTTTGCCGTATTCTTCGTACCACACAGCTTCTTGATCAGGACTGGCTATATCAATAGTGGCGGAATATAATTATCAGGCCCCTAGCGTACGTTTCGCCCAAGTCGGTGTTCGGCGCGAACCAGATGGCCACGCCGTCGGTGCGGGTGTCCGAATCGATACTGGCAACATGAACCTCGCCGCCGACGAGACCAGCTTTGAGGAAGCTGCGCCAGAGACAGATGCTAAGGTGCGCCTGTCCTCCGAGGCACGGCAGCATTATAGGATCTGCGCAGAATGGGTGTCATCCCAACGATCGCATAGGGCTCACCATCGGCGAACGAGTCGACCAACCACTGGGCGGTGTCTTCAACCATATCCTCAGATTCTGCAATGCAAATACATGAGCGCGGAATCGAGTAAGCCGCGGATCCGCTACCAGGGCCAGGCACCAATCTGCGAACGGTCACTGTCATGGCGAGAGCGAAGCTGCGGATATTGCCGTCTTATCCCCGACCGATCTCGCGGCGAGGACTCGAAGTTGATTGGGGGACACCGGTGTCCGGCCTCAATGGCGATGTGTACCTGGGGTATGGTCAAATGAGTCGCTCTTCGGGTGTTGATTCCGCTCCGCAGTGCGGAGCCGAAGTGCTGCGTCGTGAGGTATAAGGAAGCGGTGCGTCGAGTGTGGCTTTGTTTGCTCGGCCTCCCTCTCTTTCTCTCCCATCGTCTCATGACCCGGCACCTCGGAGATATCAACGCCGACGTTCTGGCTCTCATCTGCAATGCGCTCCATGATGTAGAGCAGGGGACGAAGACTCTCAGAGCCTTCTCCTTGATGAACAGGCGTATCCGCCATGCTTCGCTTCCTCCCCTTTTCCGCTCCGTGAGCGTGCACCAGAAGACATTGCGCGATAGCGCGGATGCCTTGGTTGCACTGAAGGAAATCAATTCGGTGACTCGATGCATCAGGTGGGTCGCTGCAGCCGTTGCCGTTCGAAGCATTTGTGAATAAACACTCATGCTCGACAGAGTCTTCACCTTCTCTCTCGAAGTTCCATCATTCGAGGCCGTACAGGAATTCTGGACGACGCGCGACCCGGCAGCTCTGATGCAGGGTCCTGAGGATGCACCGGACTGCGCTTCAGCATTCGTAGAGGCACTCGCCTCGATGCCCTATCTTCGGAGCTTAACATTTCAACCGAATAGGAACCTGCTCGAGGTCATTCTCCAACACTTTCCTGTTGCCTTCGCATCGTCGCAGCTGCAACTCGGAAGGGTCGAATCCTTGTCGACAGACGTGTCGCTCACATTTATGCGTGGGATATGCCCCTCGGCGGTTGCGCTTTCGTTGCGAATGTCAGCTATGGGTCCCGACTGCGGTCAGGAGTGGGCGGCCGGCGGACGCGTGACCAAGCTTGATATCCTCGACATGGGACACGGGGACGAGATGGAGGGTGAGAATCTCAAGGAACAAGATCGGGATGGTATGGGAGCTAACATGAATCGTAGACTTCGTCAAATATCTACCTCACATCACGGAGCTGGTCATTCAATGCCGGTACTTCGATGTTAAGGTCGGTCACTTAACGACATGTATCTTCAGAGCACTCACGCTCGGATAAGGTCGATCTGGCCCGCCTGGCCTCCTTGAAGTCGTTGACAACTTTACACCTCCCGCCGCTTAGCTCTCTGAAACTCGGCTACAATCCGCCATGGTGCGGTAACGCATACATGGGTCCGAACGGCCAGAAGCTCCGTGAAAGACTCAATAAGGAGGAGGAGGAAGCTAAACGACAAGCCAAGGGTATCGTCCGGAACGCATTGCCGCGTCTACGTTTCCTGCGCATCGGATATGTTGGAACATACGACTTTTCCACTTTGAAGACGGACGATCTGGATGAGCTCGATAGTCTCGCCGCAATAGAAGATAGTTAGATAGCGCATCATGATTTCGAGCAGAATACAAATTCCCTTGAGTTACGTGATTGGCAGCGTCCTCCTTTGCTTTGTCTTCTTCACGAAGGTTAGATCTTTGCCGAGCTACTAGTACGTCCAGATTGGCGACCGTCGACGCTGTATTGCGGAATTGTTGACCATCGCGGAATGTTTCAAGTTCACGGCGTAGAGCGTACTACGAGCTCGCGCCTTGCACGGAATGGCTTCGCTCTTCCATCGATTATAGTACCATTGATTCTCGGTGCTGTTCGTGATGGCTGTGGACGTACACCGCAAGAGGGACAGCCGAACACTTTCGAGATACAATGTCAACGACTGAAGTCTGACATTGCAGGTTGTACAGACTCAGCGACAGAGTTTCAAGACCCAAGGAAGCCGTCCAATACACCCTTGACGTTTTCTCCGAGCACCTCCATACAGTAACCACTGCTTGCGGGATCAGGTTTTGGGAATCGGTAATTTCGAGTAGACGTACCCTTCGAACAGGAACAACGTCGGCAGACGAAGCTCACGGATCCTCGCGCCGATACGAGAATAGCACGGCGTGGTAAGGTTGAAGCAGCAGATTGGATCGTCCTTGTACGTATCGACGCCGAGACTGGCGGAACAGACCAACCTCAGCGCGCAGTTCGCTCGACTGCGAAGCCAAAACACGCACCTTACGACGAGGTAGTCCGGTCTATAGTCTGAAATGGCCTTGCCCGCCAGATCGAGGGTAGCCAGGTACTCATCGTCGCCGGTGGTGTGTTGCGGCAGAGGAATGTTGAGGTTGAATCCTACACCGGGTCCCTCGCCCTCTTCCACTGACGATCCGGTGAAGTCTATTCGTACGGTCAGTCTTACGGGAAGGAATATTGATATTAGGTCTCGTCTGAACGCACAAGGATAGTCCCCTTCGGCGTGTAACGAGATGTAGAACACCGAGTCGTCAGAGTAGAAAATCTCTTGCGAACCGTTCCCGTGATGATAGTCGATGTCGAGGATCGCAACGCGCGGCTTCGCTGTCCCGGCTGGAACTGCATCCTGTAGACATCGCACTGCGATGGCTGCGTTGTTGAGGTAGCAGTAGCCGCCGCACACTCCAGTGCCGGCGTGATGACCCGGAGGCCGCCTGTAGGGCAACAGTGTAGTGCTCATCCAAATAGGACCGATGCACATACGTCAGAGCGAAGATACCGTGTGGTGCAGCTGTTGACTGAGTGCCGTCGACAAGGAGCTGTGCTGCGCGGACGGCCACTCGAGCAGAGGCCATAATTGCCTCGAAAGTATCTGCGCAGTGACTCTCGCGTTACTTCGTGACACACACACACGTACAGATCAATAATCTTCAGCACCTTCCGTGATAGGACAGCTCAAGTCGAAGCAGTAGTAGCCTCCGACGTCGTTCAGCAACGAAAGGATGTCGATGGCTCGATGGAGGTGCATACCGGCTCTCGCGATCGCCGACATTTTTGCAGGATCCAGTTTATACGGCGGAAGCTTTGGATGAGGAAACGATTCAGGCAACACGCCTTGCTACTGCGTCATTAAGCAGCAAGCGCAATGGTAAGCGAGGCAGCAAATCAGACCTTGTCGCCGCCTTCCTCGACCCAATCAGAGTAGGCTCGACGCAGGTAGACCACATAGTCCTCAGAGTGGACGCGTAAAATGTCCGGCAAAACGTCTAGTCCGTCGTCAACGGCCGTGAGCTCGTATTTTCGCTGTGGATCGTTGGAGAGCGCGTTCCGGACGCGGACAAGTCTATCAGGCGATTCTTTGTATGGGACAGGCTTCCCAGATAGAATTTCTGTTGGTGGGTCGTGTAGCAGGCATAGAGGCGAGTGTACGACCAACATTGTAGAAGGAAGCGGTCAAGCGTTGCGGCGGCAAGGTCCGACAAATCCTGGCTGACTTGTCACGTCATCGGTCTTGAAGAAATCTGGCTTCCTATCGGGACCCAAGTACCGCGTACCAATGGATACTGCGACTGTAGAGCTCGACTAGTATTCGGCCTTGCGGTTATTTCTGTACGAGGGCTGGGCGGGCCGGATTGCTCGGCAACAGTCGACGGCCGTCGGCAACGCGCCCGCATGCGCCGCTCTCTTGGTTTTGAACAACCATGATGTGGTCTCTGGGTCGCGCCTTGGTCGTCGTTGGAGCCGCTCTGGCGTCCGGCGCGCAGCAGGCCTTCTTCCAAGAGGCGTTCCCGGCGCCCGAGCAGCAACTGAGCACTTTGTCGACCGAGGAATTTAGCACATTTACCCATGCCTCGTTCCCCAACCACAGGGTGCGTATCAAGCGCCTCGAAGACTTCTGCGACACCACAGGCGTCAAGTGAGTATCTTCCCTCTCTTATACGTATACTGAACACCCGTTCAGGTCGTACTCTGGATACATCGACGTCGAGGCGAGTCGTTGCGCATGCGCTCTCCTTATACGTCAATTGAGCGCGTATTAGGCCCGACACTTGTTCTTCTACTTGTTCGAAAGTCGCAACAAGCCGGAGGAAGATCCTGTACTGCTGTGGACGAACGGTTCGCGTCTAGACGTCAGTCTACGGGGTTGAAACTTATCCTCTCAAGGCGGCCCGGGGTGTTCTTCTACGACTGGTACGTTGGGAGCAAATTTGAGGAACGAAGCTGATGCTAGCAGGTCTATTCCTTGAGCTCGGTATGCAGCCCAACCGTGAGCATTGCCGGGTTGTGACCAGCTGCTGCAGGGCCGTGCCGTCTCGAAGACGAGGAAGGCCCGAAGCACAACCCATATTCATGGAATTCGAACGCGTCCGTGTTCTTCATTGACCAGCCCATCGGCGTTGGGTACTCTTACGCGGACCACGGCGAGGCTGTCGTACGTCCAACGCACGCTCTGAACTCACCGTACTTGACACGGCGCTCAACAGACGACTACCGAGCAAGGAGCAGTGGATGTCGCCGCGTTCGTCAACATCTTCTTTGAAACGTTCGACTCCTTCGCAGGACGAGACTTCCATCTCACTGGAGAGAGCTATGCGGCACGTATTTTCGCGACATTCTCTGTCTCCTGGCTCACCCAACTACAGGGTCGTTACCTCCCTGTATACGCAGCTGCAATCGTAGACGCGAACGCGAAGGCTGCTGCCGAGGGGCGCAAGACCGTCAACTTGAAGAGCGTCGTAATTGGCAACGGTTCCTCTGACCGACTGACGTGCGTGCACTTCCTTGTCTCCGCTCCTGGTTCGCTCATAAGTTTTCAGCCAAGCCTTGTCGTCCTACGACATCTTGTGCACGAACACTACCGGTCTGGGAACGTTCCTACCCATCAGCACTTGCGTTAGGATGCGTAATGCTATGCCGCGTTGTAAGACGTGGTTCACGGAGAGCTGTATCGACATGTATGATGCCATGTCATGCGAGGCTGCTGCCAGCTTCTGCCGCACGGAGTTGTCGTACGGTCCATTCTCTTTGCTCGGCGGTAAGTCTCCGTATCATACAGTCTCGGATGAACTGCCTTACCATGCGACTTCATTCTCAGGCCTGAATCGATACGATCTCTCACAAGAATGCGATGACCCAGGATGCGGTATCACCAAAACGTCCGTGTCTGTCGTCCGCGATTTGCATAATTCTGACCGTCAGCATCCTGCAGCGCGTTGATTGATTTCCTCAACGACGCTGACGTACGCAAGACGCTTGGCGTCGACAGCAAGGTCGGAAACTTTACAGGTTGCGCGTCTGACGTGGGGTCCGCCTTCAATCAAGCGGGAGACATGTACCACTCGTCGCGCGTCTACATCGAAGAACTTCTGGAGCGTGGGATTCGTATTCTCCAATTCGCAGGTACGTTCCCTTTGATTCTCGTGATGGGCGTAGATAGATACTCATGTACCTACACAGGAACCTACGACTGGGTTTGCAATTGGGTCAGTCTTTATGCAATCGACGGTGGCGCCACACTTCTGATCGTGGGATCTACAGGTCGGCGTCTTAAACAATGCGCATGCGATGCAGTGGACAGGTGCCAAAGCGTTCAACAGCCAGGAGATGCGCGAATGGCAGGTCGACGGGGCGCGCGCGGGTCTCGTGAAGTCCGCGAAAGGACTCACCTTTGCAACCGTCGAGGGCGCAGGACATCTGGTCCCTTCTGCGAAGCCCGTCGAGGCCCTTGCCATGATTGACCGCTGGATAGCGGACAAGGAGCTTTGATTCTGGTACGAGCGCTCTCCTGTGACGTATTGCGTGTGCAGAATGAACACGGTATCTGTTGCACCCTGGATCTCACGCACGGCTTCCCAGAGGAATAACCTCACCCGCGACCTGACACCTTTTGCCGCCCAGAAGCGGTTGCTTTGCGAATGAGCCAATGGCGAAGGGTCGATTCCACTCATCTTGGGTATCAAGTTCTCCCGTACGAATCCAAGCTAATCCATCCGCACGTGCTCCAGCGCGAAGCACCCCCCCCTTTCCCTCGGGGGAGTCCGAGACGCAACTAATAAACCATCCAGCTCCACGAGTCTACCCCGCTCGTGCCGCAGTATGTTTCGACTGACAGCTGCAAGTCTCGCTCTCGTTGTCGCCCTCGTCGCAGCAAAGCGCATCTGGCGATCCATATCTCTAGCACGCAAAGGGCTGCGAGATCCTCCTGGCCCGCCACAGTCTCTCGTTCTTGGCAATCTGCGTGACGTGCCTACACACGATGCCCATGTCGCGTACTCCCGCATGGCCGAGAAGTACGGTGCGCAACATGGTCATTCGATCAGGAATGTTGAGCTAACTCTCCCGGAATTTGAAGGGCCGCTGTTCCAGCTGAAGCTGCCGACGCAAAATATCGTCATTATCAGTAGTTCTAAAGTTGCCTTCGACCTGCTGGAGAAACGCGGAGCTATATACTCGGATCGCCCTGCGTTTCGCATGGCTGAGCTGTGCGAACTCCCGCTCTCATGTCTTAAATAGCTAACCCTCTACTTCAGGATGGGATGGGGGTTCAATCTGACGTTCAAGAGACACAATGACTCGTGGCGCGCGCGTCGTCGACTTCTATCTACCTCCGTTTGTACATTTAATAAATGAGGTCAAAAACACAACTTTTGCTCAATTTTTGAGTGAGAAGAGAGCAAGATGTGGGGAGAAGCAGACTTGACCTTGACGCGACGAAGCTTGCGCGCTTCACAATCAAGCTTGCTTCCGTGAAGATCAAACCCGCCCGCGTTTGATCAGACTTGCTCGCGTTAGATCAAACCTGCTCGGGCGAGGTTCAGTCTTGCTTGTAAAGCATTCAAGCTTGCGTGTAGCGCGCCCAGAAGACGTGGGTGCTGCGGATATGGACGGAAGCAGATTTCCGTCCGTTTCGGAGGCCTCGGCCGCATCGGGCATTATTCCCGGTCCCAAACAACGCCTTGTAACGACAAGACGTCTTTTTGTGGAACAGCTGTAAGCCTTAACTAAGAGCATGTATTCAATCCAGATACCATGAGTAGAATGTTCATACAGCTTTAGTACACCCATAGTGCCGTGCGAGTGCCGGACACATTGATATGCTGAGCTCGGGGCTTCCGAGATGCGAGCCTCCGGAGACAAATCCGTTTCCGTCCAGATCCGTGGCACCCACGTCTTCTGAGTGCACTGCACGCAAACTTGATTACCTTACAAGCAAGACTGAACCTCGCCCCAGCAGGTTTGATCTAACGCGAGCAAGTCTGATCAAACGCGGGCGGGTTTGATCTTCACGGAAGCAAGCTTGATTGTGAAGCGCGCAAGCTTCGTCGCGTCAAGGTCAAGTCTGATTCCCCCACGTCTTGCTCTCTTCTCACTCAGAAATTGAGCAAAAGTTGTGTTTTTGACCTCATTTATTAAATGTACAAACGGTGGTGGGTAGACTTCTGCATCAGCATATGCACGTCGGCACCGTAACCACCGCAAAACATGCGCGCCTCCAGACCCACACAGCGCTCGTACTTGCGAAAATGCTGCTCCTGTCTCCCGAGCGTTACGCTCAACACATCCGGAGGTACGTCACTTAGCCCCATTTGGACCTTCATTACACTGAAACGGATCCAGATCTGCAGCGGCAAACGTCGTGCAAACGTCCTACGGAATTGACGTGGCACTAGAGGACGATCCATATGTAGAGATGGCCAATGAGGCTATCGAGTCGCTGTCTCCTGCGCTCTTCCCCGGCACTTTCGCAATCGACTGGATTCCTGCACGTGCGTAAAACGCCTCCTTCAGCAACCTACGTAAACTTACTAGGTTATTGCAGTGAAGCATCTTCCCACATGGTTCCCTGGCGCAAAATTCAAGCGGGATGCGGCAGAATGGAGCAAGTATCCGAACGGTCTCGTCAACATCCCTTTCGATCGTGTTCTTCGTGAGATTGTACGGCCATCGTCCTCGATGTCGCAGTTCGCGGACGCTCATCCTTTGCTATAGGAGGCCGGTACAGCGCGTCCTAGCATGCTATCGGAGAACCTCGCACAGCGCAGTGACCCCGACGAGGAGTGGATTACGACAGTCAAGGAGGCTGCGGCAGTCATGTACTGCGGTGCGTGGATCATTATGTATGCCTGCACCATGACTCGCTCTGATGCCTCTGCAGCCGGCTCGGATACGACTATCTCCACTATCCTGAGCTTCGTCCTGGAGATGGTGCTACACCCTGAGGTCGTTCAGAAGGCTCATGACGAGATTGATCGTGTTGTCGGTCGCGACAGACTCCCGCGAGTCGTTACCGTATATCGAGGCTATCATGCGTGAAGTATACCGCCTGTACCCTGTGGCAACGCTGGGTAGGCCCTTCCTATCAACTTCTGTAGTGGTTCTCATTTCCGCAGGCGTAGCGCACGCTACGGAGGACGATGATGTCTACGAGGGAATGTTCATTGAGAAGGGAAGTACGGTGATGACCAACATTTGGTGAGCCATGAGTCCCTCTCCATCATAACAAGACATGACCTGCTATATGTAGGCACATCCTTCGTGATCCGAATGTGTATTCGAAGCCCCACGTATTCGACCCCGAACGGTTTCTACGTCGACGGGAGGGCGACTCGGAGAACTACTGGGAGATCGACGAGCAAGTCCCGGATTCACGACGCGATGTCTTCGGGTATGGGAGAAGGTCTGCACAGTAGTAGTGTCACACAAGACTCCTTCCACTGAATGTCGTGCAGAATATGCGCCGGGAAGTACTTTGCGGACACGTCGATATACATCACCGTCGCGACGATGCTCGCCTGCTTCAACATCGCACCTCCAACGGATGGCGATCCGCCCACAGGCGAGATGCACCATGGGATCGTGAGGTTCGCCATTGCAGCAATACTCAAGCTTCCAATTCTCACTGGATACATAGCACACCTGCGCCTTTCAAATGTTCGATTACACCGCGCACTCCTAAAGTTGGGGCGCTTGTCGAGGACGCCATCGTTGCGTACGCAGAGTGAGCGTGGATCCTATTGGAAGTAGAGGCTATGAGATGTAATGGTCCTGGGTTTCAAATCCCGTTGCTGAGGAAGAACTTGAGGTCCTTCATGACATATCACTTCATGACATATCATATGACATAGCGGGTCGTTGTGTAGCCGAGTCTGTTGACAGGAAAATCTGCAAACATTGAAGGCGAAGCGAACCTTCACAGGCCTGCCGCTTGGAGTTCGCTGTGAAGCATCCTTGTTAGACATTCCGAGCGAGAATCCAATATTGACGCATAGCTATCGGCGGCTTCGACTAAGTACAAGAAAAGTACGAAGCCGACATTGCCGAGCGACTGAACCTGGATCCGCCGCCCAAGCACGGCGAAACGCGGCGGTAAACTATTCACAGTACGGAGGATGTCCGTTCTAAACAATGCGTTTTGATTCAGAGTCACCAGGTTCCGGGTGAATCGTGGCCAGAGGGAAAGCGGCGAGCAGCCTGGCAACTCCGCTCACCGGCTTTTTCGCTCCTACTATCATGTCTCAAATCGCCAAGCCGACGGTAGCTCATACGGGCCACACATATTCGGAAAGCTTCATGCGTTTGGCAAGAAGTCCTACTCTCGATTCAGCATAGCGAGCTTCCATGTCGGTCCCGCTAGGTCCCGCATCCTGCTACTGTAGCCAAAGCGCTTTGGACTCTCCGAAGCGTGTTTGAGGCAACCGGCGACACACTTCCAATGCCTGTAACAGGTCGAGAATCGCCCTATGTTTCATATGCATCCGCTGGACACCTCGGGCTCTTTACGGTCGCGTCCACATCCCTACGACGACTTCCTATTGTATACATTAGCGGGCCCGGCGGCGGCGGACGTACTGGCCTCATAGTGTCCTTGGTTGTCCGTCTTGAGCGGCCGTGCATCGCAGATTCCAGTTCTCCCGCCCGGCGCCTGTCGCAGAAATATACCACGCTTGACCGCTTCGTTACAAGAGTTCCCGAACCCGAACTCGGGCGCAGATATAGCTCGCTGGACGGGCTCACATTTCCACCCACTGCTCTTCTCTGTCTTACAGCCATGGACGCGGACGGATTCTCTCTGCCACCCGACGTCGCGGCCCATGTGTTTCGGACATCTGCGTTTTTCGCGAGCGTGTGCGTCCTCGTTCTCGTGTGGTCTTCATCGGTTATTCAAGTAGCGTAGCACGCGATATCAGCACGTCGGTAAGCTCAACCTTTTTCCCATTCACACCGCCTGACACAACCTTTCCAGCTACATGTAGGAACCCACATTGCCGCGTTTTAGTTCTCTAATCGACTCATTACACTCATAGACACTGTCATGGTCTACGACTGGCTCTTATGGTACGATGTCGTCTCTTTCTATACGTCCAAATGGTCAGCTCATTCCTGAGCGTCGTCCACCAGTTTCGATCACGAGCAAAAGCTGGTGAGGCGTATAGGATTCCAAGCAGCCACGACCGACGCTGACATGTCTTGTCAAGCTAGCAACCCCCGGCATCTCCCCCGGGAAACTCGCATATCTGTTCTGCAGATACTGGCCGATCTTGACGTACCCGATCACGATCTGGGTGCAAGTAGTAACCATCGACCGCGATCTATGCGAGAAAACGTTCCAGATTCCTTTGTTCCTCACAATCGTCAATGTGCGCTCGTCCCACTGGTAGTTCCCTCGTACTAACTCCCACTGTCCTCTCAGTTTGCTGGCGCAGCGTCGGTGCTGATCGTCCGCGTCTACGCGTTCACGGGCGCAAGATGTTCAGTGGCGATTTTCTTGGTCGGATGGTTTCTCATCATGGCGGGGTACCAGATATGGGCCGTCTCGACACAAATTGCTCGTTCGTCCCTCGCACCCCTTACCGCTTTGTCCCCGCTTATCGGGATGCAGTCGTGCCACCTATAGTTCTGGCGTGTTTCCCAGTGAACAAAGTGGGACTTGCACACGCGCTCAGTGTACGCAGAATCCACTTGCTTAACCCATTCGTCTGCACGACTGATATATTTCGAATCATAGGGATACTTCGTGCGTCATCCACGCGGAGAAAACAAGTCTGACAACTCGCCCGCAGCTTGCACCATTCCTCTTCGATCTCATGGCGACGTCGGTATTCGTATGGGTGACGTTAATCTTGCCAATCTCTGATGCACAATCTCAGCTCATGCACACCTTACTATAGCACGCATTCCGAACGAAGCTCCACCTCGTCGAGTTTACCGGCGCCATCAAGTTGTTCGTACAGGAAGGCGCGGTATACTTCATTGCCATATCCGCAATCAACCTCGCCAATGCTATCATGAACCTCCTGTGAGTGGCTTTGTCAAAGGCGAGTAGGTGTCAGTCTCACAGGTGCTGAGCTCGTCGCATGGTAGACCGCAAATCGAGCACACGGGAGTGCTAGTTGCGATGAGCATGATGCTTCCAAACCTTCTGGTGAGTAAGGCCCTTCAAGTTCTTACCCGGTCACACCGCTTATCGTACTGTACTGTACTTAGGCGTGTCGACTGTGAGTGGACCTTTCAACTCTTTACATCTGAAGGAAGACCATGTCTGACCAACGCCTCTGCCGCGCTGCAGGGTGATCAACTTACGACGTGCAGTAAACGACGAGAGGCGAATGAGCGGTATACCCACAGGTCCGACTTTGCGCTTCACCCATCCGGAAGACGACGAGGTTCGGCACCATGACGCTACGGTGATATCGCCCGTCAGTGCGCGACGCCGGAAGTCAACGCCCGCGCGCGATCCACATGATGACCGCGACGATATACCCCTTAGAGATGTCTCCTACTTGTCCTTTGAGTGAACGTTGACCTGTATCGTTGCGCATTCTTGATAGAGCCTGTCAACCACATTCCAGTCGTGGCGAGCGATACACCAGAGAAGTTAACTGCACAAGCTCACCCATGCTACCTCCGACACGACGGACATTATCAACGGCTACGACTTTGACCAAGGCCTCGCGGCTGGCGATGCGTTCCGCAGCGCCGATAACTACAACTGTTTTTCGACGCAGGTCTTCTAGGCCATGACACTCATTAGCCAAGAAGACCAGAAGTTGTAATTGTAGATATCGCAGCGTCGTGCGTATGAGGACGAATTTCGAAGAGTTGCTTAGGCATAGCAAGGTCGTCAGCCAAGAATTAAAAATGGATAATGAAGCATGAAGCTCAAGTTCCTGTAGTATGTCAGACTGGTGGCCGTGCTTGTGTTAGAGCTTCGAAAACGCCAAGCCCTCAATTCCTAAAAGCTAGAGTTCTTGTCCCCTCTGACGGAAAACACTCCTTGCAGGGTGAGATACTCAGGTTCATCTCAAGTACATAGTCGTTGAGCTCCAGAAGAGTATGTAATCCGCAGCCAAGCGGAAAGCAGATCCCGGCTAACGCCTGTTGCCAAGACCCTTGGACTCTAACCGCGACCCATAAGAAGGCGTCCCGCCGCACAGCACGCTCTTTCTGCTCTGCACATTCCCTTCCAAGCCCGTGATGCGTACCGCCTTGCTCGTGGCCGCTGGCGCCAGCCTCGTCAGCGCAAAAAGCTACAACCTCCACCAGTACAGCGGGGGCAAGAACTTCTTCGACGGCTGGAACTACCCCGGCGCGTTCGACACTACCAACAACGCACCCACTGCAGACGTCACGAACTCTGGCGACAACTGGATCGGTGCGCCCGACGTCCCCTGCGGTTTGACTCAGCCTCGTCTGATCTTCCGCAGCCAACAAGACGTACTCCCAGAGTGCCGGTCTTACGACTGTTAATGACCAAGGCCACGCTGTGCTTCGCGTTGACGACACGAGCACCGTTGTCTACAATGACAAACGGTCTGCGAATGTTTCAGCTGTCCGCGTCTAACGCCTAACATCTGGATCGTCGCTCCACAGTTACTCTGTACGAATCGAGAGCTCGGAGCTCTACAGCATCGGCTCCGTCTTCGTCATGGATGCAGGTGCGTCCATTTCTCTCCCTGCCCAGCACGCTTAGCTTGAATGCTAACTGCACTTGGCACAGTACATGTGCGTTCCGCGCATCCTCGCGAAAGAATGCTCACATTCCGGTACCGACCCACAGATTCCATTTGGCTGCAGTGTTTGGCCCGCGTATGCGCATCACGTCCTCCAGGATGCTCTATGCTTAACTTGTTACCAGGTACTGGACGTCTGCAGAAGTATGGCCGGAGGGCGGGTGAGGAAGTCGTGATCGTGTCCAAGCTATACTGCCTTACATCCGTTACTCAGAGAGATTGATATCCTGGAGAACGTCAACCAGGCGACGAACAACCAGATGGTATTTGCAGCGCATTGCCTTCGCCCCGGGACCGACGACTGAATGGTTGTGTTTCCTCATCTCAGGCACTGCACACGCACGGGACATGTACCATTTCGCCAGAATCGACAGGCACCGCTATGACCGGTAGCGTCGTGTTCGAGGACTGTGGCAACGCGCTGAACGGCAACACCGGCTGTGTCGTCCGCGACCCGAGCACGAAGTCCTTCGGTAAAGACTTCAACTCGAATCAGGGCGGGATGTGGGTCACCGAGTTCGCTGAGGATGCTATCTCGTACGTCGTCGTTCGCTGCTCCGTAGTCCTATCACTGACGGACCTGTCCTTCAGGATCTGGTTCTTCTCGGTACGCATTGCATACACCGGTTCGGGTCCGGTCCCTTGACCGCTCATGCATGTTTCCTCCATACTACAGCGCGCGGACATCCCGGCTTCCCTGAAGAGCGATGCCAACTCGACGAGCATCGATACGTCTGCGCTCGGCACGCCTGTCGCGCGCTACCCCAACACGAACTGTGACATCAAGTCGCTTTTCGCCCCGCAGAAGATCGTCATAAACATCACACTCTGTACGTCGCGCATCCCCTCTCCTTGCTTCTGTCTGACCAATGTAGGCGGTGTCTTCGCGCGCCCGACGTTCAACTCGACGTGCCCCGCGACGCAAGAGAACTCGTGCTACCTCGACTGGGTCATCGGTCCGCCGGCGAACTACTCCGAGGCGTACTTCGAGATCGTCTCCCACCGCGTCTTCACCGACACTGCCGCGGCGCCTCCGACGCCGAACCCGTCCGGCACGCCCGGTGGTAGCAGCGACAACAGCAGCAGCGGTACTGGCACTGGCACTGGTACTGGAGGCGGATCTGGCGATGGCACGGGTGCTGCTATTGCTGCTGGAGTCGGGAGCGTTACCCTTGCGGCGCTCGTTGGCTTCGCCATTGCGATGGTCTGATATGGATGATTTCGTACGTGGTCTGTAGTCCAGGACAGTTGCACACTCTACTCTATATAATTGGAACTCTTATGCTCGTTCAGCGTGCGTCCGTGCTTTGCTCCAGTGTTGACATTCCTAAGAATACATCTCTCTTGGTTTACACAGCGAACGCCCAAGGCAGACGGTCAGGAAGTGAAGTGGAGAACCGGACGTCCACACCAGACTCGACGCCAGACGCTCTCAGCTGCCTCCTCTTGCGTTCACTGGCCTTCCGCGGTGGCCAGTTCCAATTGCAGTCCTTGCGCTGGGACCACTGCGCGGAGCCGGAGTGAAACGTCCGCAATTCCTTCAAAGCACCGTCCTTGACGCGCCCGAGCACGAGGTCGACTTCTTCAAGGTAAACGTCGTTGAGCTTGAATTCGTTCACGAAGGCCTTGTCCGCTTCTAACGGGTTGTTGCAGAACTGTACGAGCTCCTGTTGCTGCAGTTTCAGCGTACGAAGGCTTGGTGGAAGAGCGTCGAGGAGTGTCCGGCGCGGTTCGAGAGTGTGCATGCGCCACGTCGAGAACGAGAATGTGTGCAACCGAGTAGCGAGGGCGAGTAACTCCGCAAGCGATTCGATGAAAGTGTGCACTATGGGCTGGGGAATGGACAGTCCGAGATGGAGTCTTCGTAACGTCGGAGCGTGGCGTTTCAACATGTCGAGGAGCGGCTGTAAACTGTCGATGGTGGGGTAACTCCGGCGATCCAAGCTTATATCCTCTAGTCGGCAGTCCAAAACGCTGCGTTCGATATGCTGGACCATAGGAAGTGGTCCGTGACCGCCGTCGCGGCGTCCATAAATGGACAAACTGCGCAGATTCGGAGGGCATTTGAACAATGGGTGCAAGTCCCCCTGGTCGTACCCAATCAGGCTCAGTCGCTCCAGGGACGGACCGGCATGGGTGAGGTAGTGCGAGAGCAGCTTGCACGAGTAGTTGTCCCTGTGACCGCGGAGGGTAAGAGATTTGAGCTGGATCAGCCATTTGGGCGGTGTGTTTGGCACGATATCGCGCCTCCAAAGTGACTGTGCGCTGATTCCAAAATGATGCAGCGAGCTGGACGTAGTCCTGGTCAGAGTTTGAATAGGAAAGGCTTGTGGCCAACCACGCACGTGAACATGTTCATGACCTCCCACACCTCGTCTGCTGCCCTGGACCTTCGATGTTGCTCCTTACGTTGCGCATATTCACGGGTTGGAAGTGCTTTATACTGGAAGTCAACCGTAAAGCGAAAGACGAGTGGAAGCAGAGTCTTGTTGTTCTTGGTTGCGGCGCGGAACAGGTTCAATGATTCGTAATCGGTAATCGTCACGGAGCGATATAGTAGCCTGTTGGTTACAGCGTGCTTTAACGGCTGCTCGTTAGCGCAGGATGTGCGGGTTAAACGTCGCGTGTACCCAGTGCCTATTAATGGCAGAACAGGCGACAAGTGGATTGGGAAACTTGTACACAATTGCGTCCTTGTAGATGAGTTCTGTGGTGTGGTAGTTGTACATCTCTGCGAGCTCACTGTCCAGAGCATATAAGACTTTTAGAGCGAATGTGGCGGCAAGTTGGAGACATACAGGAATATCATATCGAGAAGCTCAACCGGGAGCACGCATTCCTCTTGCGGGGGAGCTGTGCGAGTCTTGGCCGAGGTCTTTCTGCGTTTGGAGGCCATCGTCAGAGGAAGAGGACAAGATACGGAAGCGGGGATTGAAAATATTGTCCCGATGTTTGGGCGCTCCGGGCGATGACGTTTCGCGTTCCCGCTCCGCTTCCGCAGCTTGACCTCGAATTTTACGCTCGTACGACCACTTGACGCCAAATCACAATGTCCTTTACGACCTGGGTACGCAGAGGTCACCCTAGTGAGTAAAGAATCGCTTACAAGTAACAATTTCTGATTAACTTCCCAGTTCTTTTTGGCCTCATCATCTTCCTCGCCATCGTCGAGGCAGGTCTAGTATTAAATGACTTGCATCTGGCAACTCACACCCAGCGGAACAGGGCTCGCTCGCTACATGGCTGACGGTCAAGTACAACGCGCACCACGACTACCCGAACAAGTCGACGCGCGACACGACGCGGTTCCTCGTCTTCGCGTCTTGGTGGACCGTGCTCTTCAGCTTCATATTCGCCGGTCTCTTCTTCCACTCCAGCACGGGCTCGGTCCTCACCAGCGTCGCGTCTCACGGTATATTGTCCGTCCATTTGCCAGAATATCGATATGGCCCCTGAACCCAGGCTCGCAGCTTGTTCTTGACGTGGATCTTCTGGACCGCCGGCGCGGCCGCTATCACGCAAGCCATCGGTGGAGGCAACAACTGCAGGTACGTCGACGCGTCACCTCACTCGCCGGTGCCGGTCACCGGTGGCGCTGACCTTCGCGAACCCGAATCCGCAGTGATATCCGCTTCAACCTCCCGTACTGCAACCAGCTCAACGCCGAACTGGGCTTCGGTTGGGCCGTCTGGTGCGTGTTCTGCACGTTTTCTGTGCTATGTATTTACGCGTGGCCGACTTCGAAGGCTGTGTGTGACCGTCGCGCTTATTGTTGTCATCGTGCGCGCCGTGTCTGCTCAACGGCGAGGCGACGGCATGGCGGGCCAGCTTGTGTAAGGCAAAAGACTCATGCGTACGCCTGTCATAGTCCTGCGCCTTCCAACATCCAACAACTTCTTGTCATCGCAACCTGCCTCCAAAGTGTACAATTCCTGCGCTCACGGACTATAATTCCATCCGAACTTGTGTTGCTGTACATGGCGAATCGAACTGGCTGGTCTAAGAAATGTGCAAACTTCGCGATACTACGACTACTCGGGATCGAAATATATGACAATCGACGAGCTCAGTCGTAGCGGAACACGGGCTTCATATGAAAGCGGCCTTCTTCCTTCTCCAAGTTGTCGAATTCATCCTCGCTAGTCGACTGCAACTTCGTCAGGTCCCACAAGTCCTCGCCGATCTGCACTTTCTGGATCCTGGGGAAGACCGCCCGGACCGCTCGCCTAGCTCGTGCGCACACGGCATTTGCTTGGTCTCTCTGCCGTTGCAGAACCTGCTGGAGTTCCTCCGGACTGTAATCGTCGTATGCGTTGCCGCACCATGGAGGGTTGAAGTCTTGATCGAGCTGCGGCGCGTCGGGAAGGTTGATTCGGACGAGCGAACGAAGAGACTTGAAGTGGGGAAGTTCAGCCTGTGGAATGCAAGAGGTGAGATTCGAAATGGACACCAAGTCAATGTGGAAGAGTTTACCTCGAGAGTCATGTTCCCGCCTGGTGGAGTTTGGAGACTGAGCTCCTTCACGTTCGACATTCCTACGCATATGTCTGCGATGAGGTGTCAGCTACCAGTCAGAATCTATTCACCACTCATGGGAAGCAATATTGTGCGTACCGTGAATGACATTCTCGCGACCGCGGGCGACGTGAAGCTCCGCGACCGATAGCTCCTCCACCATACTCGCACCCGCACGCCAAACCTCCGGATCGTCCAGACCCATATCATAGCTCATCCTAACCGTAAGACTGGTCACGTTCGGACACGCCGCTCGAAGATACGTATCGCCACTCCTTATAGCTAACCACTTGACGTTCTCCATCCGTACCGGCGGGTCCTGCACGACGAAAGCGCAATAGAACGCTTCGACGAGCGGGGCGCCGAAGTTGGGATTCGGATTGAAGTTCAGGTACTCGAGAGATGGCATCGCCTTGAGGATTTCGACGAATGCTGATGCGCAGTTCGGGAGGTCGTCAGGGGTCTTGAAGAGCACGGAGGGGTCGCGCGAGCGGAAGTATTGACCGAGGATCTGAACCGGGATGTTTGGCGAGAATGAGAATTGCCTGCCAGTGCCCGTGCCCGCGTGAGCATCATGATGAATGTTGTGAGGTATCTCGCATGTGGTAGGACTTTACCTGATGTGAGGCGCAAGTCCAGACCGAAGCAGCTCGTGCAGAATATGGGTCGACACTTCGAGCGACTCCCTTCGGATCTTGAGGACGCGAAATAAGATGGGAACCGACGCTGCCCGAATCGCTTTGCACGTCGTCGAGAAACCGCGCAGCATGCCGCGGTTATAGTGGCGAGCTCTGTCGACGTCCCGAGTGTGGTATATGGCCTCACATATGGCGGTCAAGACATCAGTGTTCAGGGCGAGGAGTGAGGAAGGAGCCATTGCGGAGGACAGCCGTAGGAAGCGAGAGCTGCGCGGGCGTATATATACCGCGTCGACTCCTGCGGCTGCGGCGTCCGAAGTCGATTCAAACGGGCGTTGACAGATAGGAGCTGCTGGAGAGATGCGCTGCGGCCATGTCACAAGCGACGAATAGGATAGGATGGAGATGCTCGGTTCAGTCTTTCAGCGGGATTTGGATCGTTTTCAACGAAGCCGGGAACCGCGTTGCGACGGGCGAATAACTCCATATATCCGTTTGGATACCGGTACTGAGGTAATGTAACAGCCTCCCAAGCGACCTGCGATCTCTGACGGCGGGAACTCTGAGCGTGGTGGCTCGGGATCGGATCACCCTACGGCCCCGAACGCTGAACGTGGAAGGGCAGCGGACGACGCGGGAGGAGACAAGACGGGCAGCTCCGCACTCTGCTTCCGCGGCGCCTATGACCAAACCTGTGACGTATACTGTAGTAACATGACCATAAGTTCAGTCACGCGTCACGCGGGGCACTGAACTGAACTAATTTAGCGTGACTCACGCGTTTTGTCTTGACCTCGGACGTATATTTGACTCCGGATTTGCCGCCGAAGCGCAAAGTCGCACGAAGAACCTGTGGATGTCGCTTCAGAAAGGTTGCCGCGGCACTGATAGAGAGTTTGTCTCATCCTGCTGCGGTCTCAACCAGTGAAAGCACGAATGTCGCGAAATTTCGCCTCACTGAACTAGGATCTAGGTAAGTTCAGTCCGTCACGCATCACACGGCATGAACTTACGGTCATGTTACTACAGTATTGCTTAGCGTTCGTTCCTGGACAGTGGATTGTTACAGTTCGGAACTGCCAGTTCCTCTAGAACTACTACTGTACGAAGTTGGAAATACACGTCAGAAGAAGCTGAAGACTTTCTCAAAGTCGACGCTAAAGCCTGACCCGAGAACTGAGATCCCGACTTTGGTTCCAAGGGTAACGCCGCATCCCAAGACGTGTGTCTCGAAAGACGTGCCCTTGATACCGACGTCCGTCTGGAGGCCGACGCCGAAATTGCACTCAAATGCGCCGCTCTCCATGTTCACGAGGTTAGCCTGCGCGCCCACGCCGGCGTATTTGGGAAGTACACTGATGCCGCCGACGTCGAGCGTTTCAGCGGATGCCTCGACACCAACTTGAAGGATGTCGACCTTGCACTGCGCCACTGGCCCTCCCTTCGTCTGCTCGACGTGGAAGAATGACGCCGATGCCGACGCCTCATCCGCAGTAGTCCCAACTATGCCGTCTATCACACTCTTCTTCGAGTGCCCTGCCTGCGCCGTCGCGTACCCGACTTTCGCAGCGTCGC
The DNA here is from genome assembly GCA_001632375.1 of Exidia glandulosa HHB12029. Taxonomy (NCBI): domain Eukaryota; kingdom Fungi; phylum Basidiomycota; class Agaricomycetes; order Auriculariales; family Exidiaceae; genus Exidia; species Exidia glandulosa. Next base: position 42,288 of record KV426190.1, on the reverse strand, counting down.
CCTCGCCGGTCGCAACCTTGACGCTGAACTCGGGCTGCGACGCCAGAGCGATCGACGGGAGTACAGCCGCGTTCTTGCTTGCCGAAATGACGGAGTCGAAGACAACCCCCTCAGGGAGCTCCGCACCCTTAGGTACAGCGATATTGGCGTTCTGGCCATCCAAGCAAGAATGAGTGGAAAATCTAAATGCTTGGGAAATTGTTCACCTTCATGTACAGGACCACTGGAACGTCGACCGCCTTCAGAGCACCGCGCTCTTCGCTCGCCATGAAGCACCCATCGAGATCGATGGAGTCCTTCACGAGCGTGCCGGAAGCGTCCTTGAGCTGTGCAACGAGGGTAGTACCGCTCAACTCGACGTCGCTTGCAGAGGCCGAGAAGCCACGGAATCCCCACTTGAACTTGCCGTCGATGTTGCCAAGGACGAGGTCAAGGGGGAATGGCGTACAGACGCGATGGTCACCGTCGACGTGCGTGGCGTTGAGCATCCAGCCTTTCTCTTCGCCGGCGAAGGTCAACGAGAGGTCGGTGAATGCAGCGGAGAGCGTGGTAGACATCGGGAAGTAAAGCAGGTCGCTGTCCACTGTGTGAGAGGAGTACGATGGGAGGCTGGTTGAACGTGAAGTTCACTCGTTTTATACCGTTGTCGGACTGAGAGCCCCACTTCTGCGAACGTCACTGTGTCCGGCGTTCCCTCGTCTTCCGAATAATGAATCAGCGTGTTACGAACCATTCCACCTGTCACAGAACTGGTGTGTTCACCAATACGGTCTACGGCATGTCAAAGGACTGGTATTTTGTCGAGATAAGGCTCGCGTCATCGCGTGCCCCATAGCTCTGTATGCAATGAACGATCTCGCCATGAATTGATTTTCAAGCAGACCAACAGGCTCCTCTATGGCTTCATCACGTTCAACTGCCTGACTTTACCCAAACTGTATCCCCACGACGCATGGAAGTGTGGGTCAGCTTGCAGGCTGCATCAAAACCTCCTACATACTCATCGCGGCAGGGTCAATCGCTGTACCATATTGTGCCCTCCCATTTCGGACATGTGAAGAACCCAATTCTCCATGCGACTCTAGAGTTTTACCAGATACAATCGGGCTGCGAGCCCTGTTGAACATGCCCCCGGCAGACACCGACGACAAGTTTGCTCTTATGACTCTGAGTGGCGCATCTGTGATGCTCTTGAAGGCTGCGCTAGCCTTACCTCGAGTCCGAGCTTCTCATCTTGCTCTAGCCTTTTCTGCTCCTACACTTCTACAGAAAGTTGTCGGCGTGTAGCGCGCCCGACTCGGAGTACGTGACCGTGGACGCCGATCTGAAGTTGACAATGAATGCAGACGATGAAGTCCTGGACATTCGTACTGTATCCCCCGTGACAAGGCAGTTACAAGGGTTTGTTCTCGCAGTGATGCACGCGGGCCCAAAAGGTTGAAGCAGCTGTCAGACCCTGAGCCAACCGTCCAGAACTCGGAGTTGATGTACTGGTCACCAATTTACCTACGTCACTGTATGTGCAACGAGCGACGGTTTGTCTGCGGGCCCGCGTGCTTAAAGCAAGGCGACAGCCGCCACACGGCGTATGCCAACCCCTCGCACCCAAGAGTAGTTCGCTTCACGAAGCCCAGTGTGTGCGACGGATCGTTCTTGGAACTGCAGTTCGGAACCCTTCCACGCGGAGTTGATGGCGTTACAGTGATTTGGTTCATGAGCCTCTCTGGCGACAGGACGAGGGAGTGCACCACCCCCGTTAAGCCAAGCTTGGCTGCCCAGAGCGCGACCGCGACGCTTCGGATGGTGAGCCAACAATAGTATCACGGTTGGACCACCACCAGTGAGCTTGTCGTCAGGAGCATCATGGTGTCGAGATTCGAAATTTTGTGCGAGCGGCACAACAGCCAGACGCGAAGCCGGAAGAGTAAGCAAAGCCGTCGTCCGCACTGCACGGCAGAGCCCATAGAGGCCATGCGGAACCCTTTCCACCGCAGATTCTCCATGCCTGACTCGGAAACGTCCACGGTGTTGGCGCGCGGCGCGCGTGCGCTAAGGGCGACGTAATAAGCAGCGCAAGAACAACTGACTGCACAGCGCGGGGCGGCGACGTCGAGATCACAAACACAGGCAATTGGCGAGCAGGTGGCAAGTGACAATGCAGGACAACAAAAGGCGGGAACCGTTGTCACCATCGCAGTCACTTGTCGAGACGAATCGGTTTCTCGAAAAGCTTGGACGGCTCAGTGTTGAATCCACGCGCCGAGGCTGTATCCTGGCTGTATCCCAAGCTTGAAGAACAACTAATTGCACAGCGCGGGGAGATGGCGCGGGCGACGTCACAAATACAGGTAGGGTGAGGTCGGTAAGTAGGGGAGCAGAGCAAAAGCGCACATGCAAGACAACGAGACGGACGGGGAGACTATTTCCTCGCGAACGTAACCTGCGCAGGGCCGCGTTAGCGAGGAACCGGAAGGTAATTGGGGAACGCACCTTGATCTTGGTCTCGCCGTCGATCTTGTAGTTGTGCAACGCGTCCTTGGCGACGCTTGCCGAGCCCTCGTCCGCGTATTCGACGAATGCGATATCCTTTTTCGTCGGGATAAGACGGACCTCGTACAGGTTCGGATACCTAAGCACCGGGTTAGCAAAAGGAAAACGAGATTGGCGGCGACGTACTGTGCGAAGAGGGTGGTAAGTTGGTCCTTGTTGACGTCTTCGGGCAGGTTCTGTATGAAAAGAATCTTGTTCGGCGGGAGGTACTCGTCCGGCATGAGCACGTTTGGACGCTTCGTGGTCGGTACGGGCGCCGCGCCGTCCACTGCGAAGGAGTTCAGAATGACCGCGCAACGCAGGAGTGAAGTGCAAGCGACCTTTCTCTGCCTTGCGCTTTGCGCGAGCCTTGACGGCGTGTGGGTTGTCGAAACGCTGTTTACCTGCACACCCGTCAGGACACGCAGTATCAAAGGTGGACCAGACAGACGTTTGTGCTCTAAGCGTTCCTTCTTGTGCTCGTCGAAGCGGTCTTCTTCAAGGACTTTGACCACCGCGTCTGATCGTGTCTTCGCGAATGTGACTTGCTGAAATCGCAGTCAATAAGAAACGCGACATATTGACCATAATGGGCGCACCATTGGTTTCGAGTAGAGCGGGAAGCCCTTGACTTCCTTGAGCGCTTTCCGTGCGACGTCCTTGGACTTGAACGAGACGAACGCCTGGCCGCGCATACGGATGTTGGAGTGCGCCACGACGTCCAGCACGTCCCCGTAGGTCTTGAACAGATTTGTTAATGTCTGCTTCATTACTGTGCGGCGCGTCAGTAGCGGTCCTGGAGCTGGCGAGCTGGACGCGCACCTGCTACTTTGATCTTTTCATTCAAATTTTGGATGTAGAGCGTTTCCGACTCGACCTCCTCGGGCGTAGACTCGGCGGGCGCGGCGGGCGGCGCGTCGGTCATCTCGACGTCGCCATTGCTGGGCGCGGCGACGACCTCGGGCATGTTGGTGGTGGGAAGCAAGTGACGGAAGTATCGGGCGCGTCAACCGGGTCGGAGGCGCAGCAGCTATGTGACTTGCCCTCTGACCACGACGATGCCCATGCAGCTCGACACGGACGTTATCGCCGTCGTCGCCAGCCACTGCGACCCCCAGACTCTCGCCGTGCTCTGTAGAACGGCGTTTCGGATCCGCGAGGTCGCCAGACCGTGTCTTTATCGCCGCGTCGTCGTGCGCAGCTTCTCGCGCGCCGTGCGCTTCTTCGCCGCGATATCCAAGGGAAATCCGAGTCTGGCGAATCTGGTTGTGTCATATGTCGAAGCTGGGAGCGCACGCATGTCGCATCTGCTCACGCCGACCTTCGCCGTTTCTGTGGCGCGGGCTCTGGTGAAGATGTCTGCGAATCTTGAAGTCTTGCGGCTTGCGCACTCGCTCACAGCTCTGCACGCTCTCAACGATACCGTCGTTCCTATGCTTGCCCGATTGCGTAGCCTGAGGGTCGTAGATCTCTATGACTATCCCATGTCGATAAACACGGGACTGGCGCCCAACACCTCGTTGAAGGCGCTGTACTTGCACGGCAGTGACATGCGAGCGAATTCTTCGTCTGGACCAGCACCGCATTTCCTAAAACGGCTTGTCTATCAGTCCTACGAGGATCTCCAAGTCCTTCGTCTGACTATGTGCAGCGTATCTGCCGTGCTGGAGGCCTGCCAGGGCATTACATGGGACCGCGTGCACACTCTCGGACTCGATGACTGTTACATCCCCGATTTATACACCACTACCTTTCCCAACATCGTCACGCTAGAAATCTGGTCTGCCAAACACGCTCCGAAGCGAATTCCCGTATACGGCTGGCACCGTCTTACGACGTATAAAGCCATTGTCGCGTCCATCGGCTGGACGGCGCATGCGCCTCAGGACCTGCACAGCGGCTCGCGCGTGGTGTCGAGGCTTGATGTGGACTGCGTAGGGACAGAGAGTTTAGGCCCGGATCAGGTCGTCGCCGCGCTTTCGTGCGTCGTACCGGAGAAGCTGGAGCATTTGCGCATCGGTTACTGTGGATGGGAAGACCGCACCCTCGCGTGGGTCTTCTCTAAATGCCGCGGCATATCCAGTCTCACATTGGAGCTTCGTATGCGTGAAGCGCGCAACTATGTACGTCGGCTGTTAAAGTCAGCCTGAGGCTATTCATTCTGACGGAAATGCTTTCCGTGTGTAGAAATTTCTCTTCAGCATCGACAAGTGCATCGCACTGCAACATCTCCTCCTCATCTTTCGGGAACAAGAGGCGATGGCGGAATTCGAGAACCGATTCCTCCAGAACTCTAACTCGTTCGAGGACTTCCCAGACGACTCGAGTAAGATCCCTGCGCGCACCGCGTTCGGCACGCCTTTCGCCCGGCTGCACCGTGACGAGATTGGACCGCGTGGCAAGATACCGCGCCCGAGAGAGGGGCCGGGTCTGTTCAGGCGGATCGTTCTCAGCCTGAGGAGTGGATCGTCTGAGGACAATTGTGAGGAGGAGGAGATGAGACGGACGTGGGAGTTTGATGATATCTATGAGCAGTGGACGCTTCTGGATTGAGCTTGAATTCGAGATTGGAGAAGAAGAGGAAGCTTGGAAGTGTAACAGCACGTCCTCGTCCTCGAGCACGTGTCAGGTTGGATATTAGACTGCTTGCGGATCACTAGTCGACATGCGTCGTGCGTATGGTCGACCCTTGGAGTACAGTACGCCGTCCCGTTGCGCGAAACACAAGCGTGTCCCGCGCCGTCGGCAATGCGTTGTTCTTACGGCAAGGCTTCAAGCTTCAAGCTCAGGCATCACAAGCGCTCAGATAAGAAGTAAAATAAGCATTTCGGATCTTCATTTGGACACTCGAAACGCGTTCACAAGTTGCCGACGGATGGGAGCGGAGGGTTTAGTCACTGCTAATGCGTTACCTAGATACAGACTCTCGCGGCGTTGGCGGGTGGTCTGCGTCGCGGACAACGCGACTTCGGAACTGCAACGGTGCGACTCCCTTTCTCTCCCTCTATTTCCTCTGCTCCTCGCTGGTTCTCTCCGCCGCCTTGCGCACCTCGACGTCCCAGTTCGTTCCCAGCGCCACCACGGCGTATTCGCTCAGACCGACTATGAAGAGCCCCACCACCTGACCGACCTGAAATTTCCCCGCCGGCCGCGGGCGGCTTCGTCAGTTTCTTTTTCTTTTCTTAAACAAGTGGCAATGCCATTCGCCGTGTAAGGCCAGAGGTGCGGAGTGCTTACCCAGAGACCGGCGAGACCTTTGTCATACGAGAACGCCAGCGTGAGTCCCAAGGGGATCGCGATCACGTAGTACGCGACCAGGTTGAAGGCCGCTCCCAGGTGCTGGCGGCCTGAGAAATCGCGATCGGCGCCCTCCTCAGTGAGTAGCAGTAGGACGATGCACTTACCCTGCCCACGCAGGACGCCTCCGCAAGAGCCAGCGAGACCGTCAGCGATCTGTGCAGCGTGGACCCGCTATCAGATATCGCTCGGCTATCTGACGTGGTGTCTGCTCGCCTGGAATGACGCGACAAAAGGGAGGACCTTCGCCACGAGTACGACCGTCGCGTCGTCGTCCGTGAACAGGTACCCAAAAGACTGACCCAGCGTCAATCATCATTGAATTTGTCCAGCTGGCGGGCTCACTTGGCGCATCACGAGCATTGCCGTCATCACGGCACCGCCGAGAACGACGCTTAGCGTCGCGGCTGCGTGCGCCGCTGTGCTCGCTCCTTTCGCCGATCTCCATCCCAGGAGGTTCCCCACGCGAACGGACGCCGCGACGCCCAGCCCGAACGGGATTGTGTTCAGAACCTGATCCACGGTCTGCGATTTCGAAGGTGCGTCAGCGCCGCATTTGCGATCCTCAAGCCGTCCGCCGCACCATTATGCACGACTGCGCCGACAGCGGCAGGGCGCCCAGCTGTCCAGCCGCGATGGCTACGATCTCAAAGGCCCACCATTCGGTGCCCACCATCAGAATCCCGGGCACGGCGATTTTGAGGAACTCGATCCCCCCGCGCAGTGACGTGGCCTTGTGCACCTGGACGCCGCCCCAGGTCCCGTTCTGCTTATGTGTGGGCGACACGGAGGTGTAGGCGACGAGAAGCAGGAAGGACGTCCAGTACGTGATCGAGATGGCGAGCGGCGCGCCGAGCAGACCCCAGCTCGTGTGCAGCACCAGCCACACATTCAGCGCGACGTTGAGCGGGGAGGTGACGAGAAGAACGTAGGTCCCTGCTTCCATGATGCCTAGAGACGGCCATGTGAATCCGTCAGCGCGATGACACGGCTGTCGACGTACCTTGACATTGCAGGTACTTTCTCAGGCTTTCGAAGCACACGTATCCCGGCGCGCCGACCACGAGCACGCGTAGGAAACGCTGCACATCGTGCGCAATGTCTTCCTCCTGCTTCAGAAACAGAAGGACGGGCTCGCAGAACCACCAGAGGACGAGGACCGGGACGAGCACGAGGTGGAGCCAGAAGACACATCGCTGCAGATGGACCCCAACGTCGGTCTTCTTCGGCGAACCGGTAAACGCTTGCGATCCAAAGGTGTCGAGCGCTGTGGTTCCTCCTAAGGCGACACACCAGCCTGCAATTTGCATCATTGATTTGCAATGCGCCTCGTGGCCGGCATGTCCGGACGAACGTCCGGGACCACAATCGCAACGCACCTGTCACCATCGCTAGCATCATGCTGAACGCGGCTACAGACAGCTCGTGCGCTCCCAGCCGGCCTGCGACAAGGACGGCGGCCGTCTGAATCGAGTTCTGCAGCATATACGCTGGCCACGAGGCGGGAAAGTCAGCATGCCGTTAACGTTATGCCTGCAGGCCCGCTATCTCGTACCAATGATAAGAGGACCGGCTCCTTTGACCTGGAGGAGCAGCTCTTGGACGAATGTGGCTGAAATTGATGTCTGGAGTGTATTCGACAAAGCCTCGTGTTCCTCTGGGCTCGCTGATTCTCTGATCCTGCTCCTGTCGCGTTCAGGTACGCGAAGAAGTGGAGACGTCTCTCGGGGAGAAGGCATTGTTGGAGCGGACTGGCGCGCTTGCCTCTGGTGGATACTATGGCCTGACATTTTATCTGTCGCGCTCTGCCACTGCTCGGGAGCCCCGGATTTGCCGTCTCTTCTATTTCCCTATCTCTCGTACAGCGCTGGCGTACGTAATGGCAGCGGACTGCGAGCACGACCAGAGGCGTCCATTCGAAATGACCCCGTGAACACCTGGTGTTTGTCACATATAGACCTTCCTCCGGGCTCCCTTTGTCTCCGTTCCCCCAGGAAGTCGTCATGCTCTTGTCTCTCGTACTCCTTGCTGTCTCCTTTGCTGCGGCTGCTGCCCATGAGCACGATACTCTCGAACAGATCCCCGTTGGCTACGTGAAGTACCCCTGGCAGGCGACGTACCCTGGAGATAACGAAGGTGTGCGCTAGCTTCTTCTGCGTGGCGTATTCTAGCCACCTTGTGCTCTCGCCGATCGATGCTCTTGCTTGCAGTGACCGCTGACAGTATCTTTTCTGGGATCACCACGTTCGCTCGTCTCCCTTGGGTGCAGTGCCTGGGCAAGGATGCGGACGAGGCCTTCGACATCGCGTTTATCGGAGCGCCCTTCGACACCGGCACTAGCTACCGACCTGGAGCACGCTTCGGCCCTTCTGGAATAAGGGCCGGCTCTCGTCGGCTTACCCTCTATGGAGGGTACAACGTTCCGCTCGGTGTCAACCCGTTCATGTCTGGTCTCAAGATCGTAGACTGCGGTGACGTGCCTGTGACACCGTCCGTACTGCTTCGTTGATCGTCGCTTCCTGGTTACTTATGCTTCGATGTGCAGCTACGACAACAAGCATGCCATCGCTCAGATTGAGTCCGGGCACAAGACCCTTCTCCACCGCACGCCCTTCTCTCCTCTCGGCAACGACTCAGTCACCGGCGAGGCGCTCGTCCCAGTCTCCAAGGACGGGAAGCACCACCCCCGCCTCATCACACTGGGCGGCGACCACACTATTGTGCTGCCCCTTCTCCGCTCCGTGCATTCCGCATATGGTGCCATTTCGGTCATTCATTTCGACTCCGTGCGTAAACAACTCGCGTCTCTCCGCTGCGCCCGAGCTTAGACGTGCTTTTCACCAGCATTTGGATACTTGGAAGCCGTCCGTCTTCGGAGGCGCACCCTCGCACCAGGCAGAGATCAATCACGGCACATACTTCTACTGGGCGGCGCAGGAGGGCCTTGTCAAGAACGGATCCTCAATTGCAAGTGTCCCTTTCTCCTCGTGCAGCGCGAGAACGAGATGATCCTAGTTTAAGCACAATGTATAGCACGGTGCCATTCGCACGACGCTGTCTGGCCCCGCCGACTACGAGAATGACGACACGATCGGCTTCCAACGCATTGAGGCGCGGGAGATTGATACCCTCGGTGTGTTGTCATTCGTCCTCTCCTCCTGCACGTGTGGAGGGTTCTGTCAGTTAATTCGCATGCTTTCTTTGCTAGGCACCGACGGGATCATCAAGAAGATAAGAGACGTCGTGGGCACCGACCCCGTTTATCTCTCGATCGACGTGCGTCACGGTTTCCTGCCAGCTTTTCCCTGTCCTGTTCTTCCGGGTGCATATTGACAATACCCTATTGTGTTTGCGCAGATCGACAGGTGAGCATGTGACCCTAGGTGCTGCCGTACAGCTTCATCTCACGACGTCTGTACGTGCACACAGCATCGATCCCGCGTTCGCACCCGCGACAGGAACGCCAGAGACTGGTGCGTGGCTTGGGGCTTCCCCTCGTTTGACCCAAATAGCGCGAAGTGTTGACGAGTTGCCTGAAGGCGGGTGGTCAACACGCGAGCTTCGCACGATTCTCCGCGGCCTGGACGGGCTACACATCGTCTCGGCGGACATTGTCGAGGTGCGCTTCGCCTCCTCCGGTAACATATTGGATCTTGAACTTCCCAGGTCGCGCCGGCTTACGACACGAATGCTGAGCTGACTACGATGGCCGCTGCGGATGTGAGTGCTGTGTTGCGGAATCCGGCAATGCGTTATCTGACGAACCCGGGTGGCAGGTGTTGTTCGAAGTGCTCAGCGTCATGGCGAAGACCCCACTTGGCAAAGTCGCGAAGAAATGAAAGGTCTAGCCCTCCAGGACGTCCGGCGCATTAATCACGTACGCTCGGCTCGAATTTTCTACGATGTCTGTGGTTTTGGCAATTGTATTAGAACGAAGAATCGGATATGAAAATGTGTGCAAATTCAGTGTGAACATTCGCGGAATCAAAAAAGCCATGACACTGCGCAGGCAGACACGTTCCTTAGTGCGCTTGCACAAGAGCTCCCGACCTGCCTAGTTGGAGCGCGCTGTTTTGCAATGTTCAGGGAGAACTGGAAAGACGATAGTGACGTCGTCTTTGCCCACGGTGACCGCTGGCCAGACGCGAAGCCACCGCGGAGAGGTAATCGCGGACGGATATTCCTTGCTTCCTATTGCTACGGTTACGGGTCATACTGTGGAAAGTACAAGATGATAATGAAAGCACCAAGATCTACCGGACTGCACGCGCTGCTGTTGAAGGCGCTGTTGAAGCGCTTGCGGCGAGTCGCACTCGTACACACCGCAAGCTTACACGACCTGCACCTTCGGCCACTTGAACTGCGGGCCGATCTGCTGCACGCACATCGCGCCGAGCGCGTGCCCGACGCGGACGGCATCGTCGATGTCCTTTCCGAGGACGAGCGCGCCCATAAAGCCGCCGGCGAAAGCATCACCCGCGCCATTCGTGTCTACGATCTCCTCATCTTTGAGCTGGTTGATCGCGAACTCGCGCGGCTTTTCCGGCTCTGCGGAGGAGACGACGATGGTGCTTAAGTGTCCACGAGTGATTACGACGATGCGTGGGCGAGCGGCGTTTGCTTTCGGCTGCTCCGCGAGCGCCCGTGCGATTGCGGGGATGTCCTCCGTGTTCGGCAGGCCCACGGCACCAGCCCAGGCGCTCGCCTCGGCGTCATTGCCAAAGACGATGTCAACGTAGGGAAGGATCTCGTCCACCTGCACCTTGAAGAACTGCGGGATGAACGGCGCGGAGAGGTTCATCGCGAAAACCTGAACATGCCGTTAGACAGCGCGCTTCATCGCTAAATGCACGCACTTTAGAGTCTTCAGACGCCTTCTTCGCGAGGTAGACGGCGCTCTCGACGCCGTGAGTGAGGAAGAAGCCGCCAAGGTAGAAGAACTTTGCGGCGTCGATGAGCTTTGCGACCTCTGGCGATTCGAGATGCGATTTCTCAAACTTCTCTGCTGCAGCAAGAGTCGTGACCAATGACCTACACAATTTAAGAAAAGTCACGCCATGACTTGTTACACTCACCGATTGTGGCCAGTGATTACGACCGCGCAGGCGCCGGTCTTCTCGCCCTTCTTGACGAGATATGCGCTGTGCACGCCTTCGCGCTCGTTCGCCTGCTTCAGCTGCGATGCGAGCTCGTCGTCGCCGACGCAACCGGCGTAGACCACACTGTGGGGCGGCAGAACGTACTGGAGCAATGATGATAAAGATCGCGCGCATCGATCTCTACGACGAGCTGGACGTACCGCTGCACCGCGCGAGGCGTTCTGGGCCGCACCGCCAGCTACGAACGTGAGCTTATGTTTTGCTATGAGCTCTTCGTAACTGTAGATTTGTTTAGCAGATATTTCGCGCATATCTGGGCACTGTGCTTACAGTGGTGCGTGCTCGGGGCCTGCTAATATGGCGTCGTTTGCTTTCAAGTTGTATTTCTCGAGCAGAGCCTCGCCGTTCGTGACCTGCATGTCGAGCAGCGGGTTGCCCATACAGAAAAGATCGTAGGTCGACATGGCGGCTGGGTCGTGGTGGTGGTAAGAGGGAGAGCGGCGGATGCAGATTTCCGGCTTTCGTTCAGGCCGACATGGCTTGGGCGCGTTCAACACACCTGTTCGACGCCGGGAACAGCTTATTTGCGGCACATAGAGTCTTCCAATGGTAAGGACTCCCAATCTCAGCTGAAAACGGCCCGGTCCAGTCACCCACATTTCCTGCAGAAGTCGTTTGCACTTCACTCATTACACGACCCGCTTTCATGACAGTTCTTCGCGTTGCTTATTGGGTCCATCAGGCTGGGACGCCCGGTCCCAGGTCTTGGCTTCCCGTAACGATCTCGAAAGGCACGGCAACCGAGCGATCTGCCAGTCGCGGAAACACTCGGCGGAAGCGTGCATTCATTCCACTCGTTTGCATGCAGTACGCTGCTGTGCTATGTGGTGGGCTCCTATGAACCCGCAGCCGGATGCACTAGTACTGCTACTGTATACCTATATATGCGACGCAATGACTGGTGTACTTTCCGTTTCCACCGACATGTCCACTGGCAGAACACACGTCCGGTCTATCATCGCCCTGAATCTCGACGTACTAGCTCTCATATATAACGCTGAGGGAGGGGGACGGAAGGAAGAAAACCGGGAAACGAACTAACTCCGATTCCGTTCTCCTGACCGCCGCGACCCGCCACAAGTCCGGTCAATCCATCGGAACTGGTTGTAGCAGTGATCAGTGTACGGCGGCGCAGCTACTTGGATTTACCCGTTGCCAAAATCATCCTCATTCATACCACTGTCGACGGTGCACCCCGTCCGGTCTCAACAGCGGCGGGCACAGGTGACCGGGGGATGGCATCCATATATACTTGATCAGGCGCGATATCCCATATCGGCGTGAAGAATCTTCTCGATCTATCATTCCTCACTGAGTTCAAGACGGTGCGAGCGTTACGACTCTGTCTCTGACTCGACCCCGTCTCGTTGCTAGTCGTTCGCTGTTGGACACTGCTGTCGAGCCCAAGTCCCAGTTCATCCCCACACCAGACTGTCGCAATGCGGACATCGTCTCCGTACCCCCATGTCGTCGTCCACTACGAGGGATGGGATGACATAACCCTTCTCGACGTCGACATCGTTCCTGCGTTGCGTTATGGGCCGACCAAGACTCTGCGCGTCATCACAGATGAAGCCCTCTTGATTGTGTGGTACGCATTGGACCTAGATGATCCAAACTACACGATATATCACACGTGGGGATACAACATCACCTCCTTACACATCGAGCGGGCCGATACACCCAATCTAGCTGTCGAGACAAAGTACCTGTTCTACGCCCTTGCCAAACTGCCGTCGCTAGTTGAGCTCACAATCTCGGTGAATCGTCTGCCACACATCGCGCCGGTGACGGAGACCGCAACGATCCCATTCCACCTTGCCCGCCTCAACCTGAACCCCGTCTTTTGCGGCTGGCCGCGTCTTGTAGCCCAGTCCACCGGGACCCTGCGCGAGCTGGTGCTCCATGGAGCTCGAGCGACTGCGCTCGAGGACGGCGCATTTCTGACCACAGACGAATCAAAAGCGTACAGCGCTTCCTTGCGCTCGGTAAGGCATCTCCGCCTGTCTAACGTATTCGACCCCGCGATCGTGCGCGGATGTCCAAGCCTGCGCACTCTCGACCTCAATTGCGTCGAACCTCCAATGCGCGGGAGCAATCTCAGCGGCGTCATAACCTGCCTCGACGTTGCTTCGCGCCCTCTCCAGAATCTTGTTATCGGCTTGCACCCGTTGCAACCAGACTTCGCGCTCGTGAAGGTGTTTGATCTGCTTCCATTGCGCCTAATTGCGGTCGCAGGCTTGCGCAGTGTTACTATTCAGCCGTGTCGCGAACGGCTCCCTCGCTTCCAGGACGTGCTCGAGGACGGGGGACGCAGAGCGCGAGATGTATTGCAGAACTTCTGCCGCGAGCACCGCATATCGCTCTCCCTCCACTAGAGACTAGAGGTGGTGCCCGCCAATCCGACTCGCGGGAGGACCTGGATAGACTGGAGAAGGAAGACGGGCGTTGCTATGTAATGACTGTATTCTCATAGGATCAAGGATGCTGAAATTTCAGAGAACATCCTGTATTCCGTAGCCGGGGACGCACGCCCTTCAGCCAGCCGCCCTGCATGCGCCTGATCAAACAGTACAGCCAGTGTTCGTCGTGCCATGCGTACTCCGGCTCCTAGTATTCTGAGTCCAACGCGTCGAGTATGAGCGATCGTACCCTGCTCGACCTCGGCTCGATGGTGCATTCGAAGCGCTCAGGCGTACTAGCATCGCGACAGTGAGATCGTGTCTCAAACGTTGCAGTGTTGACAAACCTGACGAGACCGTGGTGCACCTTACCGCTCGGCGGGACCTCGACTCCGTTCTCCACAGCCGTGCTTATATGGAAGCACGCCAATATCGTCGCAATGGTGATGTAAACAGTCGTGTCCGCAAAGTGTTTGCCGGGACAAACTCTACACATGGGGAGCCCGTCAACGCGTGCATACGTACTCTAGTCGGCCGCTCCGTACCTTCTCCCGAAGCCGAAGTGGTGAGTGCGAGGGTCTGGCACATTGGTATCGATTCTTCCGTCTTTAAGGAAGCGTTCAGGGCGGAATAATTCAGGGTCAGGGTATACCACTGGATCGTGAAGGATGGCCCTGTGATATCGTACAATCATTATCTCGCGCAGAAGTGAGCAAGAAGTAGTGCGAACCATATATTCGCAAATACGGACGTTCCCTTCCTAATGAGCATCCCCTCATACTCGTCGTCCTGCTCGGCTGCGTGTGGTAAGCCTGAGACCGATCAGTATGGTATAGCACACCTCTGCGGGCATCCAGGTGCTATGTATGCTTACCTAGAGGCAAGACGGGGAGCATGCGGTACGCTTCGCGAATGATAGCTTCGATGTACGGTAGGGACTCTCGATCTTCGAATGTAGGCAACCGATCGGTCCCTACGACGCGATCGAGCTCCTCCTGCGCCTTGCGCTGCACATCGGTATGCTTGATCATTCCCAAAGAGAAAGTCATCAATGTCGAGACCGTCGTGTCTGAGCCTCCTGTGTATCGTTGTCCATCGGTCAGGAATTCCCCTGCATCAATGAAGACAAAGACCCACCCAAATACATGACCGCTGCAGCTTCCTTGACGATGGTAGCCCAATCTTCACTTGCCCCTTGAGACAGAGCATCGGCAACGACGCTGTGTTGCGCAGTTCCGAGCTCCTGTGCACCAATATTTCAACATGTGTGCGGTGTTGAAATGGCCGTCATTTACCATGTCGCGCTTCACACGCTCAAATGGCATGTTGATCAGAGCCTTGGGGTACTCGGTCCATCTCATCGCGTCCCGCTTGAAGCCAGCGCCGGGAAACCACCATGGAACGTATTTCACTAAGGAAATACGCTGAGGTGAGATACGACGGTGGTATTTGCAACGACGTGCTTACGAGCAGGAACCAAGTCGACGAGATATGTGCCGGGAAGGGGAAGCGAGTCCATCGCCACCTCGGCGACCTTGACTAGTGGATCGTCCTTGAGCGCTATATCCAAGCCATACGTCATGCGCATGATATTCGCCGCTGCAGATCTGCATACGGACTTCAGAGTCAAAGCGAGGTCGAACACAGTAAGAAAGGAGAGCTAACCGCCTGATATGCTCAACGAATTGACCAGGAGACTCGAGTAGCTGTTGCGCAAATACGAGTGCGGTATGCGTCTGCAGTCCCGCGTGCTTGGCATTAGCTCCAATGTGAAGGTTATGATGCAGTATGCGTCGGCGTATCCGCCAGGACTCGTCGTGTCGTTTGAAGGTAAGGTTCCAACCCCATCCCATCCTACCCAGGTTTAGATCTAGCAGTAGAGCCTGAAACGAACGGAACTCACAGCTCGGGCATAGGAAAAGCTGGTCTATCCGAGTAGACGGAGCCGCGTTTCTCGAGGAGGTCCGATACCGCCTTGGCACTGCTCAAGAACACCATGTTCTGCGCGGGAAGTTTGAATTGCATGACAGGGCCTGCCGGTGTGTGCAATGGGCAACGAGTATCAACGTTCGAGAAGCGACGCGTACCGTATTTCTGGGCAAGCTCAGCGTAAGCGATGTGCGCATCTTTGGTGGGTACATCGAGGAGATTGCCAATCAGGAACCGCGGGCGTGGTCCGGGAGGCTCACGGAGGCCTCTTCTGGCGAGGGAGGATGACGTCCATACACCATGGATGAAGAAGAAGACGAGGACAGCAGCGACGAGGCCTGCGATGACAGTGAGCATTGTCGCGAGGAGCTCCAGTTCAAGTTATGGCCGTGGACGATGAACTGAGACACTGGTTTTATACAGCAGGGAAATACCAACCGACAAGCGATAACGCAACGGGCCTTCGAGTCCACTTCCGTTCCACGCACGGTGCCTCTTTATGACCAGGTTCAGCGTCTGGCAATACGATCATGGATCTGGGCTGCATTCAGTAACCTCCGGGCATTCCTGAGCGCCTGAATGGCGCTTCCGACCTCTTCTCTCGGTCGCTGCACACCGTTCAGGGCCTCAGTAGTTCCATAGCAGGCGAGGTCTGCGACGATGCAGGGAGATGGGGCAAGAGCGCGCAGCATGATAAACACACGCATTGCATTGTCCGGGTTTGCATTCGATAGAGGATACAAAGTCTACGAGTCCGAGTCTCAATCCGTGAAACGCTCAGCAAGCACGCACGGAGTGCGCAAGACAACAGGAAATACGCACGAAGCTACACGATGTCCAAGGTCCTCGGTCGAGAGTTCTTAATCACGCAGCCCCTCCACGTCATACACGTACTCCTGGTACACAGGCTCCCAGCGCGCCTGCCTCGCGCGCTCCTTCACCTCGTCCTTCCCCCACTCCACGCCCGCGGAGCCTTCCTCGATGGCTTGCTCCGCCACAGCAACGGCAACATGGAAGTTCACGTCCGGCGCGTCACCGAAATCAGGAAGCAGGGAGTCGTCGGGATCCTTCAACGCGGGCGAAAGCGAGGCGAGAGCGCGCGTGCCGGCGATGAGCATGGTGTCCGTCAGCGAGCGCGACTTGGAGAGGATACAGCCGAATCCGAGGCCTGGGTAGATCAACGCGTCTGCATCGGAGAGTGTCAGCGACCATCCGCGCATGATGCTCTCAGAGGATCACGGACTGTTGCATTCCGCTATACTGAATATGCAACGTGTGTGTGAGCCGTGAGCGCAAAGCGAAGAAGAAGACATACACGTAGTCCTTCTTCCCATTCGGCATCTTCACGGGCTCGAACGGACTACCCGTCGCGATGAGCGCCTTGCCGCCCGTCCAGTCGTTCGCGTCCTTGGGATGCACCTCGACGAGTTTACTTGGGTTCGAGAGCGGTAGGATGACGGGCCTGTCGCAGTGCGCTGCCATGGCCTCGACGACCTCGCGCGTAAAGGCTCCGGCGTGCGTCGAGGTGCCGATGAGCACGGTCGCCTTGACGCGCTTGACAACGTCCAGAAGACTCGTTTGTCCCTCTGCGTACGATGATGAGCACATAGAGAGTATGATAGGAGAGTACGCACCAGTCCAGTCGTCTTCTGTCCGAATGAAATCGTCAGGAAAGTTCTGACGCGTCTTGCCAGCCTGCTTCAACCCTTTCGTCAAAAGGCCGAACCTAGAACTCGTCAGACACCGACAAAGCTAAGCCTGCGCACGCACTTGTCGATCATGTAGAACTTGCCGCTCGCGTCCTCCTTGCGGACGCCGTCCATGACGACCATCGCGTCGCGTATCTGGGCCGCAATACCCAACCCAGCCGTGCCCGCGCCGTAAACGATGATACGTTGGTCGCTCAGCTTCGACTTTGTAACGCCCACGGCAGACATGAGCGTCGCGAGCGTGACCGCACCCGTACCCTGCACGTCGTCGTTGAACACGGCGTGCTTGTCCCTGTACAGCTCGAGCAGGCGCTGGGCGTTGTCGACGCCAAAGTCTTCAAAGTGCAAGAGCGAATGCGGATGGTGCTTCCGTACGAGCTGGACGAACTTGTCCACGAACGCGTCGTACTCGGCACCGCGCACACGGGCGTGCGGCCAGCCAATGTACAGCGGGTCGTCGAGCAAGCTTTTGTTGTTCGTTCCGACGTCGAGCACGACACAGAGCGTGTTTGCGGGGTCAATGCCAGCCACGAGCGTGTACACTGCGCTCTTGGCCGTCGAGATGCCGATGCCGCCCACGCCTTGGTCGCCGATCCCGAGGATGGCCTCCGCGTCAGAGCATACGATAAGGTCGATCGTACGCCCGCGCGTCTGCTCGAGGTAGTCGGCCTCCATGCTGTCCGCGTTGCAGAAGGTGAGGAAGAGACCCTCCGGACGACGGAAGGAGCGCGAGTAGTTGGCGATCGCCTCCGCCTCGGTGGGCGTGTAGATGATGGGCATGAGCTCGCGCAGGTGGCGGCCGAGGAGCGAGTAGTAAAGCACCCAGTTCTGCACCTTGACCGACTGCAGGAACTCGTTCTGTTGTATGGGCTTCTCGGCCGTCTTGAGCTGCAACGAGGAGTCAGTTTGTCGTCGGCGGCGGAGGAACGAAACTCGCCTGCTGGTATGCGCGCTCGCATTGATGGTCGAGGGTATTGACCTTGACGGGCAAACGGCCCACAAGACCTGAGCGAGTAAGTAATGCATCTACCGGATAGGATAGGACAGGATTGTATAGGGCTTCAGAGATGGGGCGGGCTCCCCGGCACAGCGAGTGACAGCGGACGCTCCCTCCGCTCCCAGTCGTGAACTTCCGTGACCGCTAGCCACCTGATTAAGTCGCGACAGGAGCGGATGAGGCTCTCTATTGGCGTTCCATATACATACTCCTACCGGCTACTGCGCGTAGGACGTAGTGAAACGATTGAACAGAGGGAGCATGGGCCCATGATGCATGGCAACTGGACCATGCTCGGACCGTCGACGGCGAGCAACACAACGGCCAGTTTGCGCTCGCCAGCATTTGGCCGTACGTGTAGGCTCCCGCGCGCTGGTCGACGACATAAACGGCCCGGAGCACTCGTTCTTCCCCTTTATGACCGGTCGCACAGAATAGCGCTGCCGCCAAAGACAGAACACAGTGCGAGCGCCACAGGGTCGCGTATTGCGCACAACGCTTCAGACACGTCAGGCCGGCCGCTTCATGGCAGGCCAACATCCCACGGGCTCCCAGTCACATAGATCGAGCTCTGCCGTGACGATGGTGCACCTGTGAATGCGCGACGGACCGCGCCTCCTCAGGCGTTCCAATATGAAAGCCATCTGTCTGCAATCTCACTGCTGCAGACGCTTTCGGTCTCCCAGACCGAACTCTGCGCCTGCCAGATAGTGATATCCACGGGCTCAAGGGCGCGAACGCAAGATGGTAGGTATGGATGCGAACATACCGAATTCATTGCGCTCTCGGGCTGAGAATGCTGTTCCCTTGTTGTACTGTGGGTGCTCCAGCAAGGCCTCGCCGCGAAGAGCGAGTTTGAGAGTGCGCGGGGTCTTGGTCATCGTGGCTAGCGAGCGAGCGTAAGAGGGAAAGGGGCGCATCGGAGCTCTTATCAGTCTCCCAATCTGTGACGCGTTCGGCTTCAGCGCGTCACGACAGCCATGGAGCCAAATTTGGATCCTAGTTGGACCCTTTAATTTCAGGTTTCGCGGTTGGGGACCGGTTGGGGACGGCGCTGGCGATGACCAGGAGCGTTCAGCGTCGGACGAGGTGGTGGTAAGAGGTCAAGAGGCGAATAAGCGCCGGTGTTTACCGCTCTCCTCTCTTGAACCTCTTCCTCCATGGCCGACTCAACTGTGCCCGACGCGTCGCCGCCAACGCGCCGTGGGCTGTACGAGTCGTCGTCGCAGTATCAGCACTGGCGATTTTCTCCCACCCAGCTCCAGGAAATGCGCGACAACCTGACGAACAAGGCCGTCAGCACCATCCGCGCCGCGTTCGAGCGCGACGAACCTGGCTCCTCCAACGCCCTCGAATTTCTCTCTTCCGCAGACGAACTCGCGCTTGTCAGACTCTACGCGACCAAAATCCCCCAACTATCTGCCCATTTCCGGTTTAGCGAGGAAATCGAGGCTACGGGCATTTCGTATCTGAAGCGCTTCTACTTGAAGAACACAGTCATGGACCATCACCCGAAAAACATCATGCTCACCGCTCTCTTCCTCGCTGCCAAGACGTGTAACCGTATGGTAGCAATCGACGACTACGTGTCGCGCATCCCGAAGACGACGGCCGCGGACGTGCTGGACCTCGAGTTCCCCGTCGCGCAGAGTTTGAACTTCGAATTCGCAGTCTGGCACGCGCATCGTGCGCTCTGGGGTCTCTTTCTCGATTTGCAGACGCTCGATCCGCCACCAGACCCAGACGTACTACACGAAGCGCATAAAATCGCTCTGGACGCGATACGCCGTTCGCGACTATCGGACGTCGAACTTCTTTACGCACCTAGTCAGATCGCCCTCGCGTGTCTACATCGTGCGAATACGGACCTCGTACGCCGTTGGCTTGCGACGAAAGGCGAAGATCTGGACTTCGCGGAGGGGTTGTGTAATTCGATCACAAACGAAATCGACGCGCACGGCGTCGCACCTCCCGTCGAAATGGTCCGCGAGATAGATCGACGTTTGAAACTGTGCAAGAACCCCGAGACGATACCTGGAAGTCGAGCGTGGGTCTTCATTCATTTCCTGTTCAAGTTGCTGGTGCAAGTATTGACGTTCGAGCACGCAGATACTTGCGGCGAAGGGCAGAACTCGAAGCGATGGCGGCAGCGAAACGAAAACGTAAAGCGGAACGGGCGCGCGCTGCGATGGAAGCCGAAGGCGATCCATTTGGACCTGGTATGGGCGATGGTGCCGGCGCTGGGTCTGATAGCAGCGGCGCCGGCATGGACGTCGACTAGTCCTTGTGCCCACATAGAACTATACAATCGGTACTTGGGTTTTGCGTGCGTGTATAATATCATGATACTATCACAGGCTGTATCACTACCACACATCTCCGCGAGCGCGAGCGAAGACCACGTCCACCGTCACGGCCGCTGCGCATATGAGAGCTCACCGGGTCGGGTACAATCCTACTGACCGAGGCTGTATTGCACGTGCGTCGGAGTCTCTACTTGGACAAATTGTTGGTGCACACTGCGGAATGCGATCATCTCAAACATGGCGAGGTCGGATTTCTCAATCTGGACTTCCGGTCGGGTGTACTCTGCTGAGATAAAGCGGGGGCGAGTAGATCGTGTCCCAAACATAATGCGCAGACACGACGCTCCTCAGCGTGGGTTGTCGGGTACAGTTTATCGAGATGGAACTTCGTTACTTTCCCAAATCTCTTCAGATACATGAGGAGACCTCTAAATTTACATCCACCCCATGAGAAGCGGCGCGAAGATGGCTAGGCCCGTCATGACCTTGCTAACAACTACAGCGGCCTCTCCGCCGCCAGTACCAGGAGTTACGGTCTGCGTGGAGGTGCTGTCGCTGCCAGTAGTTGTACCACTCGCACCGGCAGAGCTTCCGGGAGCGGCATTGGTAGACGAGCTTGAAGACGGTCCCGCGGTCGACGTCGGGGATGGGGTTCCGAGAGCGGCGTTGCCTGATGATAGTAGGGTATCAAGGACTGTGACGCCGCACTGTAGGGAAAGGCACGCACCACAGATTTGTTGGACTCTAGCCTTAGCATCGGCACTGCACAAACTAGCAACTGCATCCTCCACCTGGGTTACAAGCGTGCTGTTGGGGCAGATGCAGTCCGAGATCGTCGCGTTGAAGCCCTTTCGACTAGTAAGGAACGGATACGATGTTAGTTACAGAACTGCCAAGGGGGAAGGAAATGCACTCCTTACAGGGGAGTGGTAACTTCACCAAGGCAAGTGACGTTCTGGCTCCCACTCTCAAGAAACGCTTCGAAGACGGAATTGTTGATGCATAGATCCTCGTCGGTCGGGAGCTGAGGACTACCAGCGTTTTGCGCCGTCACGGCGACGAAGAGGAGCGCGAGAGAAAGGAAACGCATTGAGACCGACACTGTCAGGTGCGAGGGCGACACTGGGCCGTATGCCTAAGGAGACTCTGGCAGCTAAATAGGTCTCCAACGCAGCTTCAACGGCTCTATTACGGCTTATCCATTGCTTCCATAGTCTTCTCTCTTTTGAAGCAGAAGGACCCTTGGAGGGACGGAGAGCGGGTTATCGCATTATGGGAATTGACAACCGCGGACAGCAGTCAAGTTTCCGCATAACTGATTGCATGCGTCGCCGGGAAAGCGACGACAATTCCGCCAGCGCCAGCGCTGCGGCGAAGAACTGCACATGAGAACATCCATTGACAGGAGGGGCCGGGAGGGTGATGCAGTGTCTATCACGATTCTTGGAGGGGCAGTGTATCGTCGCGCATGCAATGTTACTTATTGTGTGTGGCGTGTCCGCTCAGATCGGCGAGGAGACGGGATGAAGGGTCGCAACGTCGACTACTCATGGCCAACCATTTGACGTTCTGCATCCAGCACAAAGATTCGGGACGACAGATAAGTCTGATAGTCAAGGATGTCGAGCGGAGAGCAGACAGGAAGCAGAGCTGTGACTGATCCATCTCCACGTGAATTTCTGCACACCAGCGAGTATGCGCTCATGCGAAGACTTGACTATGCAATACCGTGGCCCACACCGGTAGATTGATAGCCTGAAGGCTCGCGAAGATGCATGGGTCCCGAGGGTCGTTTCTGACTGGTCCAACGCCTTGAGAGAGGAGGAACGGGGCAGCAGCGGCGGGTAGAACGGCGGGAAGGGTGCGTATACTGCTGCGCGTGGTCGAGGTAAGAGACCAAGAAAAGTAATCGGAGTCTAATACCCGCCTATTACCGCATTTCTAACACTGTCAACCATCATCATGGTGCGCCGTTCACCTTGTAACGTCCGCCCCACGCTCTGACCTCTCCATTGCGCAGGGCGGCGGTGCACGCTACCCATACCCCAAGGACGTTTGGTCGCCAGCTGGTGCGTGGACCTACGGTCTTACGCTCACGATAGCGAGCTGACGAGTTGTGCAGGTGGCTGGTGGACGCGTCCCAAGAACTGGGTGTCCAACACGCTCGTCATTGGCGCCGGTGCGGCCGTCATTGTCTACGGCGTCTGGAGCTGGAGCGCGAAGAACGAGGTCCGTCCAAGTCGTGCGGTGCCGTCGTCTGGTTCTGACGCCCTCGCAGCAACGAACTCTTGCACCGATACGGCCTATTCCATCTAGACATGTGCGTGTGCTTACTAGGCTTATTCTACCCTGATCGCCTAACATGTTCGTAGTGGGCGCGCGAGTTCAAGGACGGCTCGGTCGGCGTACGCGACATCGAGTAGACTCGCATAGCGATACTGTCTTCTACTCGCACTCGAACCAATGCAACTTCCTCGAATTATCTCTGTGCTGTACCGTCGCGCCGTGTTCCCCTTCACAAGCGACTGCTGCACCGTTTCCGCCCACGCGTAACCTGCGCATGTGGAGACCGGACCTGTCTCGCCGACGTGGTGCAAGCGCGAGGCTCAGGGCACCTGAGGTGGTGTACGGAGGCCAGTCATCTGTTTCCAGGATTTCATGGCCCTCTTCGGTCGGCGGTGCGGTCAGTCATGTCGCTCAGCGTCACAGCTCAGCCGTTCTGGACTGAACATGAATAGGATAGTAATTCCTCGACCTAAGCAACTTTACTGGATCTGAATCGCGTGTCCTATCTACGCTTGTCGGCTATGACGACGCGCCGCCTCTAGCGTTTGAACAGCTCCCCGTATCGCACTGATGTAGCGCCCTAAACCCGCAATTGCCTTCCGTAGGGGATATTTTACCCGCACGGGACGGCACGACGGTGCACGTTGAGGAGGAAATGCACGGGGAACCCACGTGTGAGAATTCCTGACACAGAGTTCCAGCAAGCAACTTCCCGAGGGACATGTTGCGAGTGGCATGGCCCGTAACATACACTGTCAACTTGTTCAAGCAAAACAGGTAGGTCGTAGTCTAGCGATTGAAGATGTGCGAAAGTATACGGACAGGATATTTTATCCAAGATGTACGATAGGACATGCCTGCCACTCTGAACCTCCGCCGGAGCGGGACCTCGAGAACGAATACGGACGTCGTCCTAGCCAGTAACCTCAATCTGGCATTCATCTCCTGCGCAGTGAGTCGAAGGGACGGTTCGTCGTGCCTGAGCTCTGCAATTAAAGGGTCCAAAAAGCCAAGGCCGAGAAAACCCTGAATGCCGTCGACGTCAGCACTATGGACCACTAGCGTCCCCACGCACCGTCTGCCAATCCTTCAACATGTCACCGAACATGCGGATATCTGCATGGAACGGGTCGTACGGAACGGTGTCGGATTGTTCTGGTAACGTCCTGTTGAGGCCCATAGTTCCGGTCACGTACCCGCGCTCCTCCATACTTGCGAACTTCGTAGAGAGCCCGAAATCGATGAAGTGATACTTCACAGGCACACGCGAGCGCGACAATACTTTAATGGGCTCGGACAGGCGCGATACGCTGTTGGGAGGATAAACGCGGTTCTTGAGGTACGGATCCCATCCGCTCGGGATGAGGTGTGAAGCGTCCATCATGATATTCCGGTAGTGGATATCCCTATTCATTTGTCAGCGGCGGCACAACTTACATCGCTAGACTTACCGGTGAGCCGTAGCATGTTCATGCATGAATTCCAATCCCTGTAGAGACGTACGGTGAGCACATACAGAGAGACTAGAATGTTGACACGCACCTCAGCCAGTTCAGTAATGCATGTTAGTAGCTCTCGGACCGTCGCTGGATCAGGTTCAAACACCCGGCGCAGCATTGGAAAGACAAGTAGGAAGTATCGCTTCCCGTTACGAGTCGGTGCGAGCAGCAGATCCAGCAGAGGATAGCAGTGATTTCGTGAATCGTCACGCACGCCTTCCGAGGAGAAGTACGCAGCAATAAGGAGCTCTTGGTCCGGGCCCTCGCACGGACAGACTTTGAGAAACACAGGAGCATTATCAGCGATTCGAGTAGCGTATATGAATCGCTGTGACTAGTGCTACATCAGTGAACTAAACAACAACGCAACGGGTGGGCATACCAGCCTGCGGGCCCGCCTCTTGGCCGCTTTTATCGTCACCTGGTCCTCATTGACAGACGGACTCGCCAGAGCCTTAGAGGGTATCCAGCCGGCGCGATCACCGGGAGGGAGAACATAGCCCTGCGACTCTAACCAAGGTTGCCACTGCACCCATGTATGTTCGTCAACAGCGGGATCGAAGTCAAAGGTCGTGAACTCGTCGGGTGCAGGAGGCGGAAGGTGATCCATAAATATGACGGCATGTCTAAGGTCCAGAAGGTGGCCTGCGAGGAAGAAGCGCCGCAGGAGCGCTTTACTGATCGCG
Organism: Exidia glandulosa HHB12029; assembly: GCA_001632375.1. NCBI lineage: Eukaryota > Fungi > Basidiomycota > Agaricomycetes > Auriculariales > Exidiaceae > Exidia > Exidia glandulosa. Next base: position 17,489 of record KV426190.1, on the reverse strand, counting down.
CGCATGTGGCTTTCGTCGCCCGGTGTTTCCGTCAATAATGCGCGCAGAGACGCGATCTCGTTATCGAGGGCGCGAAGTTCATCGAGACCTTGTTCATGACGCGGCGTTGGCGTTGTTCGAGTCTGTTCCTTTGTGCGAGCCATGCTCGATCGGCGTGGGATGTGAAAGGACAAAGGGCAGTGCTTCCGTCGGCGTGAACCGCGGCGTCGCGCGGGATCAACTCATTGCTGCCACAAACAATTCGTCGCACGATGAGCCTTTGGAGTCGGTGAAATATCAGGGACGACGCGTTGTGACGGAGTACTGCGTCTCCAGGGTCCAGAGCAGCGCAGACGGACTGCACAGACCCTATAACTCACGTTGAACGCACGTTACGTCCTTTCACTATCCTCAACACACAAGATTGCGAAGCTGTACGCGAGGCCGACGACGTGGTGACAAGACGCGAGGCTTGAGAGCATTTACACGAACAAATTCATCAATTAGATCGGCGAGAAGGTCCTTGCTGTTCTTTGATAAACTGCGAGTCTGAGTGCACTATCGAGAACTCCCACGCACTTGTAGTTTAGTCCGCCAGTGCACGGAAATACGTAATACACTGCGGTATGTGCAAATCACGATGACACCTCGCTCGAAGTGGGCACTTGCCCAGCACGTGCTCGGTGCTGACACACTCCGTGCCGTCTTACTTTTTGACGAATGCTTCCGAATCCAGCAGCGACCAGATTCTAGATATAAGGCAGACAACCCCTGAAGAGTCTCACCTCACCTCACCTCACCTCACGGACGCCATCAACCTGAACATGCCTGCCTGGTTGATTACTGGGTACGTCCATTCGTCTTGTTTTCGCATTTGAGACGTTGAACTCATTCTGAATTCGTCAGATCCTCGCGCGGTATTGGCTTCGAGCTCACGAAGCAGCTCGCCACTGTACCGAACGGCATTCATACGATCTTTGCGACGTGCAGGAACCCCGCCACGGCGACCTCGCTCAGCGAGCTTGCGAAGAACTACAAGAACATTCACGTCGTCGCTTTGGATGTGGACGACGATGCGACTGTACAAGCTGCAGCTGAGACTGTTACTGGTCTTCTCGGAGGCAAGGGGATCGATTATCTCGTGAACAATGCCGCTTGGGTGCGTCTTCTACCTTCCTCCCACGGCTATCTGAGAGCTGAACTAATTGCGTAATACAGTCTCAGGCAGACGGACTCGACACGGCGAACCCGGACACCATGACCGCTATGTACAACACGCACGTCGCAGGCTCGTTCCGCGTCTACCGCGCCTTTCTGCCTCTCGTCCGCCTCAGCGAGCGCAAGGCCATTATAAACGTTTCTAGCGAGCTCGGAAGTTTGGGTAGTATGGACGACCCGAGGTTCGTGGAGCTGTTCCCGGGCGCGGTCTTTCCGACGTACAGCTGCGCGAAGGCGGGGCTTAACATGCTCGTCAGTACTCCTGTTCCTTACCGTTCCAGCCTTGAGACTGATATACCTGTAGACGCGTAAGATCGCCAAAGGACATCCCGACTTCATCGTTTTCGCGTTCGCGCCGGGTTGGCTCAAGACAGGTAAGCGACCACAACTTTGCATCATAGCTTGCTCAGACGTGTCGGTGCAGATATGGGCGGGCCCAATGCTATGGATGATGTCGAACCGGCTGTCGAGAGACACATCAAGCTATATGAGAGCGCAACGATCGAGAAGTTCTCCGGCAAGTTCATCAACCAGTGGGGACAGGAGGTTGCGTGGTAATGTGCTTCCGAGAAATGTAGCTACGACTGGCTAGGCAAATCACAGCTTCCAGACTGTGTAACTCCCAGAGGATCGAGGTTCTACATTTGTCCGACAGTCCGAGTAGACTCCTGCGGCTATCTTGAGTCCGAACTTGCTCTTGACCATAGCCGTATGGCTGCCGACAGTAGGAACACTGTCTTTGCAAGCTGACAAAAGCCTGACAAAGTGACCGTGCAGTTACATATAGACTCTCGTGACGGGGTGGAAAGAAATGGAGTAGCTCATAGAATCTACATTTTGTATACATTGTCGCATCACCGATGGCCACATGGAAAAGGTTCTTGCCTTGCTAAGCATAATGGTAACCGATTTACCAGGTCCAGCCGAGCGCGTCACACGCGTTGCGAGCAGCGAGCTCTTTGGCATCCGCTTTCTTAGGCGCCGTTGCGATTCCCCTCTGTCGACCGTCAACTGTGCGTCTCAGTTAGTATACAAACCGCAAGTGGAGGTCAGGCATACCTTTGATGCAGACGGTCCAGAGAAGGAGGTGGTCGGGACCATCGCTCGTCCATTCGAATTCAATATGATGGCGGCCTTGCTGGCCTTTGTTGTTCAATAGGCACGTGTACTGGCCCGCAGGATTGAGAACGATACCCCGGAGGGGCTGTTCCAGAGTGGAGGGCGATATAGAAGCCGCAGGTGGAGTCGGTGTGGCGTATGCGGGAGGAAGCGCGTCGGTCGCAGGCAAGGCCGAAGGCAGGGATGGCGCTGGAGTAGGCGGAAGGAGAGCACGCGACGGGTGGGTGGGTAGTCCGGCGAGCAGACTTTGAAGGCTTTGCAGGATCTCGTCCATAGCTTCAAGACGAAGGTGGATGGTGTACATATTCTCTGCAATCTCTTGGCCTGCCTGGATTGATGTCGATGTCAAAATATAGCCACGAGAAGTCTATACGGCGTACATTGCTTGTAGACTCGAAGTCGACCAAAGGCTCGGATTCTGGCTCCCTGTCTTCCGATCCGGCTGTGACCTCCTCACTCGGGGTACCGGTCGGCGAGAGGAGAATCGTATCGTCATCAATGGCGGTTGTGATATGCAGCGGGACTTGCGTTGCCTAACATAGTTAAGATAACGGTTGTCACAGGTGTGGAGTGCTCGGGCACTTACCTCGCTTTCGAGGTCGTCCAAGCGCTTGAAGCTTTGGTCCGCGTCGACCATCGCATCGCCAACATGCTCGGACAGTTGGCTCAAGTGGTCTGCTAGTTTAGAGACGTCTTCAGCGCTTGCTCCGACCGTCTTTGTAAGTGACGTGAGCTACGATCGCGCACGGATCAATACTACGCACAGCAGATGTGTCGTCCTCTAGAGTTGAATCGAGAGATGCAGACGTTCCCGGGAGGAGGCGGAGGCGAGCAGAGTCTGCGAATGCCTCGATTTTGTCCAGGATGTCCTTCGTATTCACCGCAGTACTCGCCGTCAGTAGCGCGACGAGGTCATCTCTCAGCTCTCCAAACGCGGTGATAAAAGTTTGCAGTTGCGTTTTGTAGCTCCCCGAGCTAAAGAAACGACGTGCTACGGCGAGTCAGGCAACGAATCACGACGCCGCATTGAGATACTGCAAAACCTACACAAGCCGTTGTTGTAGTACTTGGTACAAAACGTCTCTGTAGGCAGAATCGCCGATCATCAGTGTTTACGGGAAATGAGTTCCGCGGGAATTCACTCGGACGACGCACTGAAGTATTCCATTTTTCGCTCCATAGCAGCGAGTACGGCCTGCAAGCGCGAAGCGAGCGATTCGTCGTTCATGAGTGGCAACGTAAGGGCGCTCAGCGCCTCCACCATCCTAATCTGTTGATTGATCGTTAGTTCACGATGACCGTAAAGTGTAGAATGCTGTACCATGCGTTGGACTGCCTTGACAATCTCCTCGTCATTTTCTTTTCTATTGATCTCAAGTGTGATCAAGGTGCTGAACGTGACGACGCATCCCTGGGAGCAGAGAAGAGTTCAACACAGCGTCCCGGGCTTGAGAAAACGTAGGAGGTACCTTCGTGACAGGATTCGTCTCCGCAATGCCTTGCATGATCGTGGCGATATTTCGTCCTTCCTCTAGTATATTCTTCATACGCTCCTTCCGGGCTTGCTTGTTGCGAGTCTCGGTAGGCGACGAGGGTGGTGCCGTTGCAGTAGAGGAAGAGCCGTCCATGAGGTCGAGAGCGAGGTTAGGCGTGCAGATTAAACCCGGAGGCAGGTTATGGAGTATATATATTGTCGCCGCACAGCTCCTAGTGGCACACATGCGGATCCTATACGCAGGGCTGTCTGCGCCTCGCGGAGGAATATGCCGTGCGAGGTGAGATGTCGATCCGCGGATTTCCACGCTCTAGATAGGAACCCCATTGAATCGAAGGTCATGGAGTGCGGATTTCGTCCTCGCAGTGCAAAGTTTGTCCTGAACGGGCGTCTGAAGTTGCACTGGAACAAAATTTCAGTTCCGTAGCGATGCACGCCATGACGCAGGAACGAGCACAGGTTGTCGAGCGTCATATTATGCGAGTTCTAGCGCAGACGCTCGTGCGATATGCAAGGCGCGCGGAAGACGTGAAGACGCAGTCGAAAGCAGAACTAGAATGCGCTATATGCATGTGAGCATCGAAAAGGCAAGTGTTGACCCGGGCAGGATGGCATCGCGCGCGCGACGGATGTTATTCCCAGACCGCACTGCCAGACCTTGTGGTATAGCATGGTCCGAGACTCAGTAACGCGCTTAGGAGTACGAGCGAGTGAATTCCTTGAAGCTGTTAAGCAATACCTACGCGACCAACGGGTGCCGCGGGCTCGGTAGTGAAGCGACTAGGTAGACGTGATGGCGACCCTGCCACAGCTTCCAGACGGCAAAGCATGTGGAAATCCGGAGCATGGACGCAATAGCGTGGACTCCAAGAATTTGCGAGAAGTTTTCGACCGCGAATCGCTGGGCGCGATACGACAAGGAGGTCCGATGCAGGGCGGCCGGATTCGTCATAGCCCTATTGCAGGTCCAGACGCCAAACGCAGGCGCGATGTGACAGGATGTGGGGTAGCGGCATGAATGTGGCAGAAAAGTCCCGTCTCCAAGGGGTCGCAGACGTGGGCAGGTGCAAGCTGCAGCCAGCGATACAAACTCCGGCCCGCCGGTTGCTTTCCTCCACCTTTCGCACACATTTCGCGTTCAGGCTAAGCCTCCACGAATTTCTGGCTCCAATTGATACGGAGTCTCTCCTGCTGGACATGGATCTGCGCGCTGCAGCGCATGTCAGCGCTCAAGCTACGAAGAGGGTGAACCGCTCCCCGCGCTTCTATGTACACTAATAGGAGGTCCCCGCTGCATTGCATCCTATCCCACGTGGCCCGGGAAATCACCATAACGTTTTCTTGGGCTCGATATGCGTACTGACATCGTGTTACAGAGCGCAAGAACGCTTTGCAAACCCGTTGACATCTTGTGACGATCCGAGGCGATTATCTGACAGCCCGAACGACTCGTTGCGAACCCGGGGTTCACATGTGAACGCCAATCCTGGTAGAAGTCTGTTTGCAGCCTCGCGACTTGCACGACCTTGCATAAATATTCCTCTCGTCCCGTTTGTTCACCCACGCCCCAACCTTACGCGGCACCACTCTGCACCACTTCCCTCACGAAGTAGTTATGCAGCGCAACGTCAGCTCTTCCTCGACGGAGGGCGTCCCTCTTTTGCCCTCACCAAGTGATGGTGCGCTATGGCCTCTTGGTTCAGTCTTGCGCTCACTGGCTCGTGCAGCGAAAAAGAAGGAACAGACGAAAATCAGCCTCAAGAACATAGTTGACAACATTGGCCCGTTTCTTCAGAGCGGCGCAAAAGCGAACCCTTATGCAGACGTACGCTGGTTTAAATTCCCGAGCCTATGCACATGAACTGAGCCGTTCAGGCGTGTGTCTCGACTCTTATGAGGGTGCTCCAATACGAGGTGGATCGCCAGGAAAACGATGAACAGATCGCCAGTGCCCTGAAGAGCATGGTGCGTTCAGAGTTGTATTTCGGCCACATTGATGGTTAACATCATCGCAGTCCAATATGGTCACGACCATCCAGTACTTGAATCCGGCGGTGATGGAGGACGAGCAGCTCGCATCGCAACTGAAACTCGCTCTCACTGCAATGAACGAAGAGATGAAAACCTTTGGTGATCTGCTCGTCATTCATCGGTTGCGGGGTCCTTGCTAACCCGCGTCGTATTACAGAGGCATTTGCAGCGAAGTACTATGCGAAGAAGATCATCTGTGCGTCGCACATCCATCTGTTTACGGACTTCGCCTGACATTCCCTTCTCTCAGCCCGCATTATAACTTCCAAAGGCGCCAAGAGCACGCTGCGGCAGTACGTCGAGAGGTTCAAGGGTCACCAGGATCATATGATCATGATCCTCGGCGTACGTGCGGACATGCGTGTGAAAGACGTCCGCGAGACACTGTACTCGGTTGAAGGAATGCTGCGAGGCATGCAAACATCGCCTTTCGCGGATCCAACCGACACCGCCGCTTCCGAGGAAATGGAGGTGCGTACACGTTCAATGATCGGAATTCTATACTGATGCTACATATCTGCGCAGGAGATGCTCGAAGAATCATTGATGGGCGCCGTGGCTAACTTCGACGAGGAACGCAAGGCTGCAAAAGCGGAAAACGAGATGGGCATCGAAGTGTCGACACAGGAGCTTGTTGTCGTGGTGCGTAACACGGAAGAACTGTGATTTTACGAGCTTAACTTGCGTGACAGAGAACTCTAGAAACTGGCAATGGTGTCGAAGGAGAGCCCTCATCTCAATCGACATGTGCGTTCGCTCGTAATGAACCCCGCGAGGTGGAACTGACGAGAAAGCAGCCATAGATTCCTTGGACTCTGACGAAGTTCCTGTCACGGGCGAGGTATAGTCTTCTTCAACCTTCCTCCAGTCACTCGTGGCTAATGAAGGTTAACTACAGGCTGGGCTGAAGATCGCCCTCCATCTCCAGACGGTTGACTCGCACCTGGACGCGATGGAGAACATTCTGCAGCGGATGCGGAAGATGATCACGATGCGTAGCGCAGCACGTTCCCGCGGTCCCTCCGCCGCACCCACCGACCTTCGTGGACAGCTCCCCCCTCAGTCTCCGACGTCGCCTCTGGGGCAGTCGTACTTCACGCCATTCACCTATGCGTCGCCGGCGTCTAGCCAACAGAC
>KV426189.1:17158-74976 GCA_001632375.1 Exidia glandulosa HHB12029 | reverse complement strand
CGCAGCGGCGCGGAAATGTCGACCTTGCATGGCAGCTTGTCCACGCCGCGCGCCGCGATCTCCTCCAAGATGGGAAACTCGACTCCAGAACCAATGAGACGAGTCAGAGCTTCGGGAAGCTTGGTGACCCAGTCTATGGTGAGGCGTTTGAGTAGCGCGCGATGGGCAAGGAGCGCGTCGATGAGCGCGTCGTTGTTTTGGATGGCGCGGTCGAATATGCCGCCGCTGTTCCAGGTTATGCGCACGTCCAACGGCATCGACCCACTACGGGTAAGCGCAGTGGGCAGCATGAGGGCGTCCGGGTCGGTCTTGACGTATAAATGCGTCCATAGGAGCGGGAGTTGGAGCGCCGTGGACCGCCAGGCCGTGCAGACGTGCGAGAGCGTGAATTTGTGAACTAAGGCGTAGGGGTCTCCGCCGAAATAGTCGTAGGACCCGTCGACGAGCAGGAATACTTCGCCGAGGAGCTCGCTGGGGAGGTCTGCGAAGCTCATGGCCAAGAGGGATTGCACCGCTGTTGGACGGCGTGCGAGATATAAGGCGCCGCGGGCTCACAGCCCCGTCCATCGCCGGCATCGCATCGCCGTCGCCGTCGCCGCCAGGGTCGTTCTGCGCTCCATACGCGTCGGGCTCAGGCAGTCTAAGTTGCGCTCGCCGTCGGGAGTAGTTTGGAGGATGACGTAATGACGCGAACAATGGCGGGCGTGGTACTCCGACTGGACGCGCCACGCTCCTTGTTCTCTCTCCTCCAACATGGTTACCAGTGCGTGCACTCTCTCATATCTATCATCTGGCTTACATTAGTGCCCAGCACGCTCCAGAGCCCGTCTCTCGGCCCCAGGTGCACTCGCCGCGCCTCCCACCACACCACCGCAGCCCAAACGCGGTCGTAAACCAAAGGCCAAGGCGGAGGAACGCGCTGCTTCGCCCGCCGACTCGGACCATGGCTCGGACTCTAGCTCAGAGTCCGAGGTAGACGTCCCACCCATCGCCGCCCCACGCCGCAAACGGAGCACGTCGGCTATGCGCAAGGCGCGTCGCTCCAGTCTCAAGTCTCCCGAGCCAGCCCCGTCCCGTGCCACGCGCCAGCAGAGGAAACAACGCGCGAAGAGCTGCACTTTCGAGCGGGACCCCGTCGCGCAGGAGATTGAGTACGACATTCGCGCGCCACCGATTGCGATCGAGGAGACGCTCGCTCAGGCTGAGGCTGAGGCTGAGGCCGAGGCGGTCGAGGAGGACAAGTCCCACGCGAAAGGGAAACCCAGTGCCAGAGGGTTGCACGACAAAACGAACACCCCGGAGCCAGAACCAGAGTCGAAGGAGACCGTACATGAGAAGGACTCGACGCCTTCCAAGACCAAGTCCTAGACATTGTCGTTACACTCTTGCTGATCTCGTGTATATCTTGGATGTAATGCTGTAGGGATAATGGAGGCAGTTTCGATTGAGGCAAGCCGGGGCGGGATCGTAGTGGCAGTGTCGGATGAGGTCGGCGCCAAGACTGTCCAAGGAGCCGCACGCTGCCGAGTTGGATCTTGACCTCGTTCCTCGCAGTTTGCACTTGTGAATGGCCAGCCTGGATGCAGCTCCCGTTATGACAGAGAAACGGGCGACCGCGGTCTCCGCATCGCCCGAGCCCATCGTCACTTCTGTCACCGGCCAGGACGACGTTGCCATAGTCCGCACAACCAGCCCCGTCGCCGCGTCGTCGCCCAGCAGCATCGTGCGCGTGCCGAACAGCAAGCGTCCGCCGCCGTTCAGCAAGAAGCTCACAAAGAGCCTATTCGTACGTTTCTGGTCTCGCGACTGCCAACTTGGCTGGAACGCGCACAACAGATTCGACCCGCGGACCAGGTCGGCAATGCGCCAAATTACAAGCAGAGCATTCGCAACATCGCCACGTACAGCTGGCTCAATGTTTTGCTCATATGTAACCCCATCGCGTGCGTCCTCCGTCTCGCGTGCAAGTCCATTGCTGCCACTGACACAAGCCATTCGCCAGCTGGGCCCTGCATTACACCCACCAAAACGCTGCAGTGCGTCATCTCGCGTTGGTCTCGTCTTCATCGGTGCTTACTCTGTCGTAGGCTACATTCACGCTCGCGCTTCTCGGCGTCATTCCGCTCGCTGGAATGCTCGGATTCGGTACAGAGGCCATTGCACTGTGCGTCACGCGCTTGACCATTCTCCGCTGAATATTTACGCTGCTTTTTCTACAGGTATACCGGTGACGCCCTCGGCGGCCTGATTAACGCGTCACTCGGCAATGCGACCGAGTTCATTATCGCCATCCTCCTGCTCGTCAAGTGCGAGATTCGCGTTGTGCAGGCCTCCCTCCTTGGCGGTCTGCTCTCCAATCTTCTCCTGGTCCTCGGCATGGCCTTCCTCGTCGGTCCGTCGACGTCGATTGCAGTCTCTGTTAGTCGCTGATCCGCCTGCGGTCAACAGGAGGCGCGCGTTACTCGGAGCAGGAGTTCCAGCAGACGGCGGCCCAGCTCAACACGAACCTCATGACCCTCGCGGTTGTCGCGCTCATCATTCCGTCCGCCTTTGCTTTCGCCCTCGAGAGCGCCGTGGGCGAGGACAAGGAGAAGGCTGTCATCTTGCAAATGTTAGCCGGCTTTCAACCCCTATATCGTTTTCGGTTATTCTGAACTCTGTCCGCGCAGGTCCCGTGGATCGTCCATTATCCTCATTTTCATGTGCGTATATCGTTTATTTACTTGAATCAGCGTCCGATGCTCATGTTGCTGCAGCTACATCTCGTACAGTGCGTAACTCCAGTACAATGGTATCTCGATGCTGACCTTATTGCAGTGGTCTTCCAGCTGTACTCTCATGCCCATTACTACAACCCGGCCGCAGATGAACACGCCGAGTACTCTTCCGACTCTTCCGATTCGGAAGACGAGGAGCGTACCGTCTCGCGTCGTGCGTCGAGGCGTACTGCAACGGCAACGACTCCTACCGTCGCCAGCGAGCCGAAGGAGCCTGTCCCCGGCCCTGCGAATGGCTCTGGTACCCGTAAACAGCGTCGCGGTGTCGCGGACGCGCAGAATCTCGGCGCACGCTCTCAATTTCCTGCCATCCCGCCGGTTCGCCGTGCCCAATCGCTACCGTTCGGCTCCGCCGCCCGTCTGGGTGGCGGGCGCCCTAATCTTTTGATGCAACGCTATGGACCACATCATCAGGTCGGTGCGCTCAAGCAGGCGCGCTTCGATGCCACCGGTAATGGCATGGCGAGTGCAACGGGTCTTGGGGACGCTTCAGGCATCCGTAGACGCGACCACGCCCATGCCGCGTCGCGGCCTGTGGATCTCGAGCGGGCTTCTATGGATTCTGGGAGCAGCAGCGACGAAGGTCCCGAGGATCCCGAGCTTAATATTCCTGTTGCGCTTGGGACGCTCCTGCTTTCGACCGGTCTGACGTGTGCGTGTGCTCCAGCCTCCACTTGATTGTTTGCGCTGACTACTGTATACCCAGACCTCACGGCTGAAGCACTGACCGACTCGCTTGAGACCATTGGCGACGTGAGTCGAGTCCTGTGTCCCACGCGCCATCTGCGCCGGTTAGAGATCGCGCTGACGCGAATGAATTGCGGCGTTGTAGAGCGGGTCAGTCACGCCGGAGTGGCTCGGTCTCATCCTTCTCGCGGTGTATGTGTTCAGCCAGCCCGCCATTTCCACGCGCGTGCTAATAAGCCCTCTACGCGTGCAGTGTTGGCAACGCCGCAGAGCACGTCACCGCCGTCTTCGTCGCGTACAGGAACAAGGTTCGTCCGCGCACAGTAGTTAGACGTTGTTTGATGCATCTCCTGCACAGGTGGACCTCGCGCTCGCCGTCTCCGTCGGCTCGTGTATACAAATCGCTCTTTTTGTCATCCCGTTGCTCGTGCTCATCGGTGAGTTCCCGCTCCGCTGCTGTGCTCGACGTCGGTATGGCTAACTGTGCCGGGCTGTACATGCAGGCTGGATGATTGACAAGCCCCTCTCGCTACTGTGAGTTCAAGATCCTCCACGGGCGTCGAGTATGTGTATGAGTCTCGCTGACGCAAATTATCGCGACGCAGGTTTGACCCGCTGGAAACGGTGACGCTCTTCCTGTCCGTTCTCCTTGTCCGCTTCGCAACGGAGGATGGACGCACACATTACATGAGCGGTATCGCACTCCTAGGCACCTACGTCCTCATCGTACGTCATCGTCCTGCGCTCGTTCCTAAGCTGCGAACACTCATTCCCTTTGCGCAGGCCTTTTCGTTCTGGTTCTACCCGTCAAACGGGACACCCGCCGGAAGACTGTTTGACGAGCAAGTGTGCCAGACCCACGACTACTGATCCACTCGCATTGTACGACACGCACATGACGCTCGCAAAGTACGAGCTGTTGGTGGACCGCACTCAGAATGTTCCTTGAAACGCATTTTTGGACTTGTAATCACTCATCGTTGGCATGAATACGAGCGCTGCGCATAGATTAGAGACAATATCCCCAAAGGGCGAGTCGTCTAGTCAGATGCTCGCCCTCGATCGTATGGCCCAGGCCACGCGTGACCACGCGAGCTCGCGGCGATATCGTCGCACATTTCCCACCGGGATCCCCAGACAAAATAGGCATCGTGCTTCTTCAATTTTGTCTGATCTTTCGTCCTTTCGGATTCCCGAGAAGAGGAGAAGGTTGACTGCGAAGGGTTCTTTTGAGATACTATATTAGATATTAGATATTACATACTGCAAGAAGCGCGATTTGCGCAAGAACACTGAACACGGGATTCGTTGTCGTTTTCTATCTGAAGATTGAAGCTCCTCCCGCACTCATCATGACACTGTGGAGAGATGCGGACGTTTCGTACGCTGTGGCGAGTACTTGCGACGCTGCGCAAAGCAATCTGCTCATCGAGGGTGGACGGGAGGAGGTCCAAGCTACTTTTGGACACTGACCGAGGTTTCTCCCACTCTCAGCTAAACACCCCAATTCAGTCCAACGTTTGCGACGCTCTTGACGCTCTGGCGATCATCCTAGGTTGCTGCCCAATGCTTGTCGGCGACAGACGCGGACTGCGGTGCGAAACGCGTGCTCCTTGCAATTGATAGCTCGCTATATCCGCTGAATTGGTCTAAACATACGCCCCGAGTCGCAGTCTGGGGGAACTCTCCGCGAAACGCGTGAAACGGGCTTGAAAGCGCGTGTGAGGCCTACATAGTAGCGCCGCGAACCTTTGCCATCGCGACACGCGACATCGGAGGGTCTTAATTAGCAGACTCCGGAAGGCGGGACCTGGGAATCGAAGTCGCGAAGCTGTGGCCCACTGTGTACTACTTATGAACTTCGAGATGCCGAAGCGAAGCAACGGCAGGCTCATCCGTAGGTCCGCAGCGAAGACGCGGTCGCGACTCGTGTGCGCGCGCGCAGAAGGCGCAAGTCTTTTCTAATGGACACGGTGAAGAAGGTCTTGGGCCTCCTCAAGGAATTGCGACATCAACGGGGACAAGATGAGCGCGGGAAGGGGGTTCTGCCATGCTGGACAGCTCGCAGTGAGCGCGCGGCACGGCGACACCGGAGCACAGTATCCTCAAACGCTCCCGGAAGCGCTCTCTCTCTCTCTCGATGCGTAAGGGATCCAGCGGGGGCAATCGTCGACGCGATATGCATGTCGGGGCAGCGGGCGACAACGGTGTGGGCAGGGCTCGAAGGCTGGACATGCTTCGGATTTGGAAGTGACGGCGCGCTCGAGGTGTCATCCCACGAGGGACTGCATCAAATGCGGTCGCATCAGTCCGAGGCGATCTGATATTGGAAGCACTGCAGGAGGTGACCGATATAAAGCCGGATTCACCCAGCGTCACAACGCGGACTCCACCCCCTCTCCTCCCTCACCTACCCCGGTCTCCCTCTCCCGCAATGGCCGCCCCCGCCCCGCACGCGATCGACTTGACGTTGACCTTCGGCGTGTTCCAAGTTGGCGTCTCTATCGCCATGTTCTTGGTTGGGGTCTGCACCCTCCAAGTCTGGAATTAGTGAGCAATCGCTTCCCCACATCGCACTCGTCGTTGTTGACGCGTCGTCTCTGCAGCTTCCGCAACTTCCCTGAGGATCCCAAAGGTGTTAAGCTCCTGGTAAGCGCTTGTTTTGCAGCTCGCGTAGTGTCGATCCTGACGTCCGCGTATAGGTTGGCGTTGTCTAGTGCGTCGCGGATAGGAGGTACCGAGTGCCAAGACCCTGACCATGCTCGCAGCGCCGGAGACTTAGTACACTCGGTGTTGCTCATGCACTCCGTGTATCATTATACCATCCTCAACTTCGGTAACCCGGCGGCGTTAGGTCTGACAGTCAACACGCTACAAGTTTCGGTCCTGTTCGTGGGAGGGATAGCGTTCGTTGTCCAGGTCCGCTTGTCCCCCCTGTCTCTCGTTTTGCGTATCGCAGTCACTGACCTACCCCAGACGTTCTTCTGCCTACGAGTGCTGCGCATTACGGAGAGCAAGATCCTCGCGCTCGGTTGCTTCGCGCTCACGCTCGTTCGCATCGGTTTCAACATTTCTATCGCGGTCAACGTTTTCATCGCTGGCAACTTCGCTGCGGTTGAGACGGACTTCAAGTGGCTGATCGTCACAACTCTTTGCGTCGGCGCGGCCTCGGACGTTGCCATCGCTGCATGCATGTGTATGGGTCTCATGCGCCGCCGGACCGGCTTTGCGCCCACAGACAAGCTCGTAGACAAGCTTATTGCCTACATTATCGGTGCGGGGGTCGTCGCTTGCGAGGGTTGTGCCTGTTCTGACCTCGTTGCCAGGCTCGGGTCTCTTGACCAGTGTCGTTGCCGTGGTAGAAGTCGTCTGCGTGAGTCCCTGATACTGTCGCTATGCAATTCGCGTCTCACCTCCGAGTAGTTCCTCACCATGGTAAACTGTGCGTATCGTCTCGATCGGTTGTTGACCTCGTCTTGGCGAATCTAATCGACGTTCGCAGTCGTCTGGCTCATGTTCTATACCATCCTCGCCAAGCTGTTCAGCAACTCGCTCCTCGCATCGCTGAACGAGCGTAACTCGCTGCGTCAAAAGATGTCGAGCGTCAATGTGCAAGACAGCTCATTGCGCTCCGGCACTCGCGCGAACCTGTCGCAACCTTCGCGGTTGGTGTTCGCGAAGGTACGCTTTCGCCTTGGTCCTCTCCGATACGCAAATGCTCATTCTTCCAGCAACAGCAAAACTCTGCAGTGGAGCTCACCTCCATCGGCAACGTGGTACGTCCTTCTCCTGTCTTGTCTTGTCCGGCCCATGTGGCTGATGCCCCAATCACAGCCACCATCTGGCAAGGCCTATGGGCTTGGCTACACGGACGTGGAATCTGTCTGATCCGTGGTGCCGTTTTCCGCCTGCCCGACGGTTGGGCACGTATATTGTCCTGAGGACAGCAGGACCGAAGAGGGCGCGTCCCGCTGAGAGGACGGGTTTTGTGTGTTGGGCCGATGTTGTACTCCATAGGCATTTTATTGACACCCTGAGCGGTTAGAGTCCGCACAATGCATCCACGGTCGTTCATTCCTTTTGAAAGTTCTGGTCTAGCGCTGCAGCGCCGAACGGTCACGTCTTTTCGCGTGACGCCGAAGTACGGGTTCCAATTTGGGCAGAAGTGCGTGGCCATAGTTGCGGAAACATCCGTATGTCCTCCCCGAGGCAACCGCAGCCGGTCTGGAGCATCACATCTGGCCAACTTCTGCTGCGTTCGCAGCCTTGTTACGCCACATCACACAGGAGTAACATGTAGAGAAGTCCCGCGAAGGCGCGCAAGTCACGAATTCTGGTCTTCCAGACTGTGAATCCGTCCAGCTTTGACAGCTCTCGATCTGTCGTTGGATCCGCACCTCTGATGGTAAGAGTGTGATCATGCGTCGTCGACGCGCAAGAGACTGAAGTAATAGAGAGACACTCGTGGACCTAGTGCAATTGCGCGAGCGTCGCATGTGCACGGACGCTCGGGCCGGGTGCTCCCCTATCTGATGAGCGAACACCGTGAACGTCGTGGGACGCGTCCTCGCGTATCATGTCTCGTGTCCAAGGCAAACATCAATAAAAGCAGGATGTGGGCCTGAGGAAGACGCAGCAAAGGTGATGGACCTGTACACACACGCGCTGTCGGCCGACACAGTGGCTACGCTCTCCCGCATGCGGAGAGCTTGACAGCATCCTCGCAAATGCATCCTCGCAAATAACGATACCATTACGGAAGCCGCGTCGCAACGCCAGTGAAGTACAAAACACCCAGGTACAAATCCATCCAACAAGACAAGTACAGTCGAAGAGTCCAAGTACCGGTACTCAGACGGCGTCCACAAGCCCGAATGACTTGTCCCGGGGCTGAGACAAGATGAATGAGCCAAGACAGACGTAGGAAGCAAAGGGACGGCAATGCGCACCGAATAACCTGCGTCGAGGCTCCCTTCAGGGTTGTAGCGGTCGTTCTCGTGCAGCTCCACCGACGTGTGCTAGAAGTACGCAAGACATGAGCGACGTCGTGCCCGAAATGTCAGTCGCTGCGTACCTTGAATATCATCACAGAGCCTGCCTGCGTTTGGGGACCTGGTCGCGTCGAGGCGGTTATCGCCCTGTCGGTGAAGGCTTTGCTCTGACGGAGTGCAGTGCGCTCGTTGAGAGATGCAAGGAGTGAATTCGAGAATATCTTCGCGAGGATGCAGTAGAATGCAAGCCAGACGACTGAGGGGGTGTTAGACAAGGGCCCTCGCACGTGTATGAGCGTGCGTACAGTTCTCCATGGTAAGGAACTATAGGAGCGCGTGAGATGGCGACGGACTTGATTTGTAGGCAATGAGCGTACCGTGACGATCTCGAGTACAGCGATGACACTCGTGAGCAGGCCGGAACCTGTGGCAAATGAGCATTTGCACACGGGTCACCAGATTGAGAGGGCTTACTAAGGACGAAAGCGATGATCTTGTCGACGAGCGCGTCGGTTGGCTTGAACCCTGTACGATTGCTCCAAAGGGTTCCACATATGCATCCGGCAATGGCAATGTCAGACGCAGTGCCTATGGAAAGCTGGTCATGCATGTAAGCCGCAGCGAATTTGAAACGATGCGGCTGCTCTCACCGCTGCAACCTGGAACAAGTTCAGCGGTTAGAATGGACGAGACTCGGACGACATACGAGCTGCCACTTGAACTTGGTCTCTACGTCGCTAATGCTGTTCGATATGCAGGTGTTGATCGCGAGCATAAAGCTGAAAGCGAATCGAAGCAAGACGAGTACGAAGCACGCTCCGCCCAGGATCTTTGATTTAGTGACTCGGAGAACACGGGCGCAGAAGAAAGCCTGAGATGAGATATTACGCAATCAGCGCGTGTTCGATTATCCGGAGGACGCGCGCACCTGCACGGCCAGAGCGATGAGACCGCTAAGCACGATGGTAGCATTGAGACTCCAGACAGAGTCGTGCAGTTTCTCAGGGTGACCAAAGTTGATTATCGTCTAGATGTACGTCAGTACTGGTTGGGCGTAAGGGAGATGTTCGCGACGCACGTAATGGTGGATCGCATGCATGAGCAAGGCCGAATGAAGGAAATCCCCAATGCTGCGCAGGATAAGAGGGCTGCATATGGAGAGCCAGAGCTGAGACACACAAGACAGCTCCAACCTGCAGCGCATGTCAGCGTCTATACGAGCGCGCGGGGAAGGCCGAACGCACAGTCAGCTTCGTAGACGTCGGGTCGTCTTGGAAGTCGCGGAAATAGTTGAAGGTTTGCAGCATTAGGACACCGACGAGGCTACGTGCGAGTCAGGACGGCCGCGCAGGTTGCAAGTCGAGAGCTGGACGCACAAACATGTGATGGTGACCGCGACCTCGAACGCGCCGAGCGTGAGCCGAACATCATAGACCGCATGGGATGCCATTGTGAGAGCGGCCTTGCGCTGTGGGACGCGGAAAGAGGGGACGAGGAATGTACGGGCGTGTGGGAAGGCGCGAGGAAGCACGGTGCGCGGACAGAGCGATAACCACTTCCCTTTATGTGCAGCCCCCAATCTCCGCTGGATCACGCGCGGAAACGGGGACTCTCGATCAGTGGATCATGATATTGTGTCTGCCCTCTGCGCTCGGCGGTCTGATATGTCTCGCGAGACGCAGCAGCACGCAGGTCGTGCGCGGGAGCGCGACGCGGGAGGCCAGGACGATGTCGCCCCTATTCCCTGACAGTCTTGCCTTGCTTGTCACGGCCTTGATCTAAGCGGGCTGCCATCTCCGTGGAGATGCCGATCGAAGCTCGCGGGATTACCCTAATGACGACGGCTGTAACCCGGATCAGACGCGTGCTCAGGCTCGCCCCATGATGGCCAATAACGGCGCTCCATTTCCCACCACCCTCCACGCTCGTTTCAGCAATGGCCACGCAGGACGCGATAGTCGACGCGCTCGACAGGCTCAAAGTCCCCGCCATCGACGCGCTCGACAGGCTCAAGGTCCCCGCCGCCGCTGCGCTGGCTGGCTTCGTGCTGTACAAGCTACTGTCGCGCTCGAAGCCTCTGCCGCCGGGCCCCAAGGGCAAGCTCATAATTGGCAACGTGCACCAGATGCCCCGCTCTGAGGGCTGGAAGACGTACGCGAAGTGGTCCAAGGAGTTCGGTCCGTTGTCACCGTCACCGTCGACGACGGCGCGTGGCTCGCTGACGGCGCGCGTGCAGGCGACGTGATCTACCTCAACGTGCTGGGCCGCAGCCTCGTCATCCTGAGCTCGTTCCAGGCGGTCACGGACCTGCTCTCGAAACGGGCGTCGATATACAGCGACCGGCCGGTCCTGTGGATGTACGGCAAGCTCATGAACCGCGAGAGCGCCGCCTTCAACGTGGGCTCCGACGACCGCCGCTTCAAGGTCTATCGCCGCATTCTCCAGGGCTCCCTCAACCCCCGCGCCTCGCGCGACTACTGGCCCATCCAGGAGCACGAGACCCATGTCATGCTCCAGCGCGTGCTGCAGCAGCCTGACAACTACGAATATTCCGTCCGCAGGTACGCACGCGACCTTGTAGGCGTATTGCCAATTTTTCTCATTGCGTACTCGCACGCTCCCAGGAACACGGTCGCGGTCATTATGCGTATCGCGTACGGCTATGACATCCAAACGGAGAACGATCCGTTTGTCGACCGCATCGAGGAATCCATCAAGCTTGCAGGCGCTGCTTCGCAGGCTGGCCGCTGGGCTGTGGACTCGCTGCCTTGGCGTCAGTGTATCTCTGTTCCTGAGCATGCGCGTCTGACACTGCGTATCTTCAGTGCGTTTTGTCCCGGCCTGGTTCCCTGGCGCCGGTTTCAAGAAAGTTGCGAAAGAATGGGGCCAGCGTATGGATGAGATGACGCGTGCGCCATATCGCTGGGCACGCGAGCAACTCGATGCAGGTATGTCTATTCACCCGTTCTAGTGGTGGGGCACTTTGTGACGCGTTTGCAGGCACCGCGCGCCCGTCATTCATCTCTGAACATCAGACGGACGCCGATGAGGACGCTGTAGTCATGTGCGCCGCTGGCCTGTACGCTGGTGCCGCGGACACCGGTCAGTTCTCAACACTGCAATGCCAGGCTTTGCCTGACACCTTACCCCTCAGTGGCCGCGACAATGGTCTCTTTCTTCAAGTACATGATTGAATTCCCAGAGGTTCAGCGGAAGGCGCAGAGCGAGGTTGACCGCGTAATTGGGACGGAGCGTCTGGCCAACATGGACGATCGCGAGTCTCTGCCTTACGTTCGCAATCTGATCAAGGAACTCCTTCGTCTCGCACCACCGGCTCCTCTAGGTTAGATTCCCAAGCTCCCATGCGGGGATCGGCTCTGACAATACCCAGGCATCCCGCACAGGCTAATGCGCGATGATGAGTACAAGGGATACATTCTGCCGGGCGGCTCCATCGTGTATGCCAACATCTGGTACGGCATCCTCGCTATCATGGAACTTTCCCGAAGTCGCTGACAATCGTACTCTGAAGGGCCCTGATGCACGATGACGAGATGTATCCCGAGCCATTCGTGTTCAACCCTGACCGCCACAGTGGCCCCAGCCCGCCGCAAGATCCCAGCGCATGGGTCTTTGGCTTTGGACACAGGGTCTGCCCGGGTTCGTCCCCTTGCCGGTTTCCGACATCAGCGGGCTCTTGCTGACGCGTTCGACAGGTCTGCACTTTGCAGAAGCCACGCTTTTCTTGGGGATAACTAATATGTTGGCCACGCTCGACGTCAGCCCGGCCGCGGACGGAACTCTACCTTCGGATGAGTTTACGACAGGCATCGTCAGGTGCGTGACTAGGTCCACTGCTATGGAATCCTCGTCCTCATTGGACTTCCTCTGTATAGCCATCCTAAACCTTTCAAGTGCACGATCAAGCCACGTCGTGCTGGGACGGAGACGCTCGTCAACCATCTCGCAGAGCGCGAGGTCTAGATGATGCGCCTCTCCTTTGGACTTATCTATGTTGTTATTAGGCGTACGTGCCCACTCTCCTTTGGTCTCTCTTTTACTTGGCTGGCCGCTGCCAGATCGGATCGTTGTTGTTGTTCTTGTTCCAGGCTCCTTCAGCGCGCGGGCGCAGTATATCCTGTATGTACAGCGGC
Organism: Exidia glandulosa HHB12029; assembly: GCA_001632375.1. Lineage (NCBI taxonomy): Eukaryota > Fungi > Basidiomycota > Agaricomycetes > Auriculariales > Exidiaceae > Exidia > Exidia glandulosa. The sequence goes on along the minus strand of KV426189.1, from coordinate 62,367 downwards.
CGCCTCGGGCGCGCTAACCCCATACCAACGAATTACATTTTGGGGAAGTCTCTTGCACAAGTGCACGCGTTGACCCCTTTGGGTCGGATGGATGTTCCCCTTGCACAGAGAACGAGCCTGTCGTCCACAGCGACAGTGCAAACAGAGCGGGCAAGCGTGAGCACAGCTTGACTCGGGATCGACGCAGCTTGCGCCAAGACGATCCGCCGCGGCGGCCGTCCATTGCAGCCGAACTCCGTCGTAGCAGGTTGCCATCCTTCCTCCCACTTCGCCCTTCGTCCTTCTGCGAGCAGGTGAGCGTCGTCCTCTCCAGTGCGCTGTCTGTGCTCAAGACGACCGCAGGCTCGCTTTTCTCTCTTCGTCTTCCAAGCAACATACTTCCGCTCATTTACTACGACTCGCCATGCACGCCGCTTCACTTCTCTTCGTCTATCTCCTCGCCCTTTTCAGCACCGTCTTTGCGGTCACGCACACCGTCGTCGTCGGTGGGAACGGGACTCTGACCTTCTCGCCGTCACAAGTCTTTGCGAACGAGGGCGATGTCATCGCGTATGAATTGTGAGCGCACTAAGGAAACATTACTCGTGCACACCGTTGCTGATATCTGCTCGTAGTCAATCTGGCACCCATGTACGCCCCTACTCCCTCTTTGTCGACCCCTGGCTAACCCGGCGATAGAGCGTCGTCCAGTCGACCTTTGACAACCCCTGTACCGCAGCCCCCGCCGCAAACGCGGTCAACAGTGGACTGTACGTCTCCTCTCCCACCTCGCCGGAACCCTTTGACTCACGGCGGGCTGCGCAGGGTGACCGTTGATCAGGCCCTCATCGACAGCGGCGTAAGGTACCCGACCTATCGCCTCGGTGTCATCAATGTACGTCCTGCGACACGATCTGCGCTTGACTGACCGCATGTTCAGGCCTCGGAACCGCTCTGGATTATGTGCTCTGTCCCAGACCACTGCATGAAGGGTGAGTCTTGTTTTCTTGAGGATTGAACACCCCTGACCGGCGTTGCGCCCAGGCATGGTGATGGTGGTTAACCCGTCCGGCAACAAGACATTCGACTCGTTCAAGGTACGGTGTTTCCACTCTTTCCGCGTTTCAGCGGGTTCATTGACATCTTGCGCAGACCACCGCACTTGGGCTGAACACAACTGCGCTGTTCGACAGCAGCGCAACCGCGCTCGTCCCGCAGTCATCCTTGGGTAAGATGCTCGTGGGCGCAATGGCTGTTCTCGCTGTGTCCTTGGCTCTCTAGGCTTTCGTTGTAATATTCCGCGAGTGTGGATGATGTCGCCGGTGTTGTGTACGATCCATGCCGTAGGCAGAGAGATGTTCTGGGTCTCGAGTCTGTGTGTTGCAATGTATCATTATTGCATCTTTGGATACGTTGGTAACAGTGGGAGATCTGGACAACAGTGAAGTTCTGGATGAAGCGGAGGCATACTATCCTCGACAAGTGAAGTCGTGAGCTTGTACCAGAGATCTACAGCTGAATAACACATGATTATAATGCCCAGTCTCCGTCAAAGACGAGCGTGTAACCTCCCAAGAAGGAATTTGAGAAAGCGGAAGCAAACCAGACGCGGAAGCAAGGGCGGGGACGCGTCACGTCTCTTCCCGTACCCACTCTCGAACGCGTCGCTGGCAAGCATGGTCGTCGTCGCAAAGGCAGCACTGCCGTCCGGCGAGCTCAAGGCGTACTACCAGTCCAAGATCGAGTCGGCAGAGCTCACCATCAACCAGAAGACCCAGAACCTGCGTCGCCTCGAAGCCCAGCGGAACGCGCTCAATGCCAGAGGTGCGCGACTTGAGTGCGCTGCTCACATTGTTGCTAAAGCGCCTGCAGTGCGTTTGCTGCGCGAGGAGCTCCAGCTGCTGCACGAGCCTGGGAGCTATGTGGGCGAGGTCGTCAAGGTCATGGGCAAGAGCAAGGTCCTCGTCAAGGTCCAGCCAGAGGGCAAATACAGTGCGTGACGCGTCTCCATCGTTCCTGAACGCGCAAGCTCACACGGCCCAGTCGTCGACATCGACGCCGAGCTCGATATCGCGCAACTAACCCCCTCGCTGCGCGTCGCGCTCCGGTCCGACTCGTACACCATACACAAGATTCTGCCCAACAAGGTCGACCCGCTCGTCTCGCTCATGATGGTCGAGAAGGTCCCAGACAGCACCTACGAGATGGTCGGCGGTCTCGACAAGCAAATAAAAGAAATCAAGGAGGTCATCGAGCTGCCCGTCAAGCACCCGGAGCTCTTCGAGTCGCTCGGCATCGCCCAACCGAAAGGTGTTCTGCTCTACGGCCCGCCTGGAACAGGCAAGACGCTGCTTGCGCGTGCCGTCGCGCACCATACCGACTGCAAGTTCATTCGCGTGTCCGGCTCCGAGCTCGTGCAGAAGTACATTGGCGAGGGCAGTCGTATGGTCCGCGAACTCTTCGTCATGGCCCGTGAGCATGCGCCGAGCATCATATTCATGGACGAAATCGACTCCATTGGCTCCAGCCGTGGCGAGAGCGGCTCCGGTGGCGGCGACTCCGAGGTGCAGCGCACGATGCTCGAGTTGCTCAACCAGCTCGACGGTTTCGAGTCGACACAGAATATCAAGGTATGAGTACGCTCTTGGCCCATTGCGCAGATATTAACACGCCGTAGGTCATCATGGCTACCAACCGTATAGACATCCTCGACTCGGCGTTGTTGCGTCCTGGCCGCATAGATCGCAAGATCGAGTTCCCTCCCCCAGGGCCAGAAGCCCGTGTCTCCATTCTCCGCATCCACTCTCGCAAGGTTAGTGTAACGCAGTGGCGTGCATACCGTGTTCCTAACGCATGCCCAGATGTCGCTGCAACGTGGAATAAACCTCCGCGCGCTCGCAGAGAAGATGGGTCAATGTTCCGGCGCCGAAGTGCGCGGTATCTGCACAGAAGCTGGTACGCTCATATGCGCTACACTCCAGTTCAATCACCTGACTTGTTCGCAGGCATGTACGCGCTGCGCGAGCGGAGACAACATGTGACCCAGGAGGACTTCGAGTTTGCCGTCGCGAAGGTTCGCAGTATATGTAAACCGCTCCTGTGGCACGCTTTACTTACCCGTGTTTCCGCAGGTTTTGAAGAAGAACCAAGAGAGCAACACGTCCGTCAGCAAGCTCTTTGCATGATCTTCCTGCCGCCTTGTACACTACCTTCGCTCTGCTAAATTCCTTGGAACTATTCTGCGCGTGTCCGTACCAACGTTTTCGCTTCTAGCGTCAGCGCGGAGTCCTCCCCTTGTGTGAGTCGATGCAACCGGACGGAGGAGAGAAGAATCGGCTTTGTGCTCTCTTAATCCAACCTCGAGCCAAGGCAGATTTGAAAGGGTAAAATGCAGCAACGAGTTCAGCCATCGTGAATACATCTAAGCGATACAGAAGATGACGCGACCGACTCCCGCAGCACAATGCGGCTTGGAGAAGTAAGTAGTAATTTAAAGAATGGCACGGCTGAATTGCTCGTCGTCGGAAGGTATCAAGAGTCCCAAAAATCCCCAAATTAATCCTTCGCCGCTAATCTAATACCGCCCGCTGCTACCACAGCTCCTGTGGTCGTATGTGCGGCGGTGGTGGTGACCGCGGTAACGGCGTGCGAGGTGTCGTGGGGCGACTCCGAGGTGTATGAGGGAGCGGCGTGAACTCGTAGTCGATTCGTGGGGTCGGGAGGGGCGGCATAGTCATCTCGTCGTGCGATTGTCGCACCACCTCCATAAGGACGGCGTCCGACTTGAGCTTGGTGATCGTCAGGGGCAGTGGTATCCGCGGCGCGTCGTCCACGGAGGGTGTTTGGCGGAGGACAAGGCGGGTGAGAAGAACGTTCGACACGCCCCAGACGAGGCATGAGCCGATGAAAGCGATCGTTGCGGGTGAGAGGATCGTCAGTATCAAGTTGAGCAGGTGAAGGGCTGCGACGCGTTGTCAGTTGAGTGTTCTTTTGCGTGCAAGGTGTTACACACAGAATAGTGACTGGAGACGGCCAGTCAGTAAGTATCTTGTCTCGCGGTTGGATATGTGGGACGTACTGCGAAGAACGCTATTCCGTCACGCATGAGAGCTCTGCTGAGAGACACGTCCGCAGACCGTGGCCGGTCCGCTGCGTTCCAAATGGTGAAGATGAAGACGAGCACCTCGCAGATGAGAGGGCTCGCCCAGATTCCCTTCATGACGTCAGGCTTGTAGTTGATACCACAAAGCTTGAGACCATAAGGCGCCGCGGAGAACGTGTGCGGTTTCAAGCCCTGGATCGTAATGATGACCATCACGAACGTCGCGGCATAACTGCAACACCATGCGGCGGTCGTGGCTATTATGACCCATTTTTGATAGCCCCACAGCGCCCAGACTTTTAGGAGCACGAGATCTAAAACATAGCGCGGTGAGAGCTGTGGGAGCATAAGGGAGAGGACGACGTACAAAGCCCGGCTCCGACTGACAGTGCTCCGACGACAACTCCTGTGCTCATTGCGGCCTGACAGCTACAGACATAAGCTGCATGTAGCGGCTCTTGAGGGGGATGACTTACAACTGTAAGGGTGTGAGAATACAGCACACGTCGTAAGACATGGGAGACGCGTACCTCATCCGTCAGCACATCCGCTGGGACGAGCCCCGAAGTTGCTACAACGTGTGAGCTGCGAAGTACGTAACTGAGGTGCACATACCTATTATCATGAGCGTCATTGCACCTATAGACATGTAATGATTCGCGAGGAAGGCGGCGCGAAACCTGCAAATCCGTCAAACGAACGCGAACTCGACATTCAGGGGCTTGTCTTACCATGTCCTCTTCGCTCGCCAGAACTTGTTGATCTCATCCGGGAGCACGAGAACGGTGTCCCAGAGAACGATTATATAGGTGACGACTATACGAAAGACCTCAGTTTATTTGGGCGTCTCAGGCTGCGAGGGATCGGCACGTACGAATCGTATATCGGGTGGCATTGCCGAGGTTGACCTGGTCGGCGATATACTGCCGGAGGTCCGTCCCTGGGGGCGGGAGGAGGGAGATGAGGGGCGACGACATAGCGCCGAATGTGGGAGGGACGACCGCGAAAGAGAAAGAGGAACAGGTCGCCGGACACCGCACGCACGCGCGAGGATATAACATGGGCATCATCACATTGACCAGATATGAAAGACCATCAAAAATCCGGCGTCGCCCATCCGACTCCGAGGCTGTTCAGCGCGGCGTCGATCTTACGCCTTTGTCGATCCCGTATGAATTTCCTCAGGGCCGTTCTGTATATGCGTCGGTGCTGGCGCCTCAAACGCATCGGCCCTCACTTTCACTAGTACTGGAGACCGTCTGGCCGCGTATCGTAATGCTGCGTTTGCGTCAGCATCAACAGGTGCATGCGCCATCCAGATGCATGCCCGCTCCATCAACCGGCTGTGTGCGTCCTCGCGGTCATGCTCCCGATGGGTCCAGCTGTCAGGCAGGCCCCCGGTTCGTCGGACGGCATTCTAGACGGGCCCTTCAGCGCTAGGCATACGTCCGTTCTTACAGGGACCGCTGCAGATCCAGAGTCGCACTTCAGTATACTGCGAAGGCAGAGTGCAACAGAACAAGACCTGTGATTACACGTGCACGAGAGTCTGATGGCCAGGTACGTAAGAATAACAATAAACGAGGGGCGTTAAGTGCATGAGAATACACCTCCGGTGCGCATAACTCCACGCGCAGCCACCCATTCGCTCGCTCGACTCCACGCCTGACGTATTATGCGAGCGTTGTACGACGGAGGGGTCTTGAGAGTCTCAAGCGCGCAAGGAGATGTCCGAACCGTGTATGGACGCATGGAGAATGAAGTGACCCGCTCTTGCCTATACGGTATGCGCAGCAGCACGGTCTAGTGCGGCCCCGACAGCGCGCCATCCATCGTTCCACAAAGACCGCAGGCTACTCTCCTGCTCCGGTGTATCCATGAGCATGCGTCGGGGAGTATCTTTGACGTTCTCTGCCCATTTGACCTGTCGGCGAGGTTTGGGAGGATTGTTGAAGACATCCTTGTCGAAAAATGAGAGCCGATCTTGTAGCTGCGGCACGGCGTGTGCAAGGTCGTACGCCTCGATCATCTCGTCGTCCAGCTCGCGAGCATCTGTAGTGGACACTGGAGCTCGTTGCGGAGACTGGTTGAGGATGAGTCTATGGAGTAGTGCAGCATTCACTCCCCAGATGAGGCTTACATGCGCGTCAGCGTCAAGTTGTGTCAACTCTAAACTGACAAAGCGCACCATGAGCCAATGAACTGCAGTGACGCTGGGAGTGCAACCGTAGCGACGAGGTTGAATATACGGAGGAAGAACAATGCGGCAAAGAACAGGATGCCGTCCCGATAGAGAGCCCGAGTGAGGGAGAGGTTTGCTGGCCGCGGACGGTGGACCGCATTGAGCAACGTGAATACAAATACAACAACCTCCAGAGCGATGGGCGCAGCCCAGATCCCGCGGAGGATAGCAGGTTTCTCAATGACGCCGCACACGTTCAAACCGTACGGAGCGAATGAGAACGTATGCGCTACGAGAATTATGAGTTGCTGCCTGAAGGAGCGTACAATCGGATATTTGATCGAACTTACGCATGAGTTGGTGAACGGACGCCCCGACCACTGCTAGAGTAGCGATGTAGCTGAAGAGCCACGCGACCGTTGTGAGAGCGACAACCATCCGTCGCTGGTCCCACAGGAACCAGACCTGCGTAACCGATTGTAAGAAAATTGAGGGCGGCACAACCAGGTTGCCCGCGGACCTTGAGAAGTACCAGATCTGTGCACGATGTTAGTGACGACGAAACAACGGATGAGTGAGCGAGCGCACAGTTTGCGACACCGATGGCAAGGGCTCCGAGAACAAGACACACTCCCACCATACCGCGACAGCTGCAAAGCGCCGGTGAGATCTGTGAAGAACAGAATGTTTGGTCCACGCACTAATCGTCTGTCACGTTTCCCCATTGTAAAGCGCCAGTCCCTGCAAGTGCAATGTTATGAGACGAGATTTCAGCGGGAGGCATGCGGCTGCTTACCGCGGACGAGCAGGGCGATTCCACCGAAACTTATGTACCGATTCAACAGATAGACCCATTTGGCGAACGAATTGCGAGCACGCCATATGTACCGGACTTCGTAGGGGAACAGCACGATTCCATCGTAGACCGCAAGCGCGAGAGACGAGACTGCAAGAGTTATAATAAGCGGTAAGGACTTGGCAGGGGGGGTATGGACAGGAATAGCCAGCGACTTGTCGATCTCTGCCAAGGAAAGAGAGCAAGACGCACTAGTCACATAGCGTACAACATAGACGTCGCTCACGAGCTGCTTGACGTTGGCGAGTAGGGGCAAGAGGGCAGGGTTCACTCCGAGACCAGCCATGTCCCTCACCGCGGAGGTGAAGCAGCGGGCCACACGAACGTCGAACGTGGGCGAGGGTAAAGGGAGGCGCGGGAAGGGAATCACATCGCACGACACGGCGCGGCTTTATTCGCTCTGTCCAGTGCCCCGGGTTATGGACACGGCGGTCGCCCACGATTGCGGGTTATCTTCATCAAACGCACGGGATCCTCATCACGGCTCGCAATGCCGACGCGATCCTGATCTTGCTCAGGCTTCCCTTCGAAGTTCCTCATCTTGCACGGCCGGATACGTATTGGAGAAGACGCGTCTCTTTGTCATGCGTGATAAGTAGGGTCCGGGGCCGCATGTCGAGGAGGTGAGGAGCGTACTGCGATAGGATCGTATCTGCGTTGAAAATAGGTCACTTCAGGGCAGTCAATCGCGACGTCAAAACGAGATATTGACCTTCATCTGGTCCCGTGATCTGGATGTTGTGCAAGGAAACGTGCGCGAAGTTCGTGGGGTTGATAGAACACCGCCGTTGAATGAAGCTGACGCGCGAATCGTCCCTTTGAGGGCATCTCCCGGTGGGAGTCCCTCTGCAGCACGCTGACTTGGGACGAGACGAGTGTCATGGGTAGAACTGCGTTTCGCACGATCGAGTTCGCTATCAGTAACTTAGGATGATCCGGCCACGGAGATGCCTGGCTCTTGCCTCGCGGCAATCCCTCAAGGTCCGTCGGGACTATCGTGACCTCGCGAAAATTGGCGTGGCAGCGTCGCTGAGGACCTCTGGGAACGTGTGAAACCGCAGTTTATGAGGGAGGCTCATGTGACAACTGTCTGTGATGGAGCTGAGTTTACACGCTGTTACTGATGTGACAGTGGAAGGTGGGACGTACTTTCGATATACTGGCAACTGCGGCGCGTGCTGTCGTCATGCGCACGTGTCGAACGACGCAGTAGACAATGACCTCCGACGCAGTGGACTTTCCCGGCCAGACGAACAATCCCTTGAACTGCGCGGACACGCCGTGACGAGAATCGATTGCGCTCCCAGCGGGTCGCATCCACCACAAGTTGAGGTGATCCAAGCCTTTGGCGTCGACGCGAGATGGGTGCGCACACCTTACGGGTTCGCGGAGGAGCATGCTGCCTGGGCGTCCATCGGAAGGTTGAAGTCCTTTGGCTGCCTGCACAAGTGCACGAGTAACCCTGTCACAAGGAACAGGAGCATAGAGTAATGATTCGCATTGGCGGAGGGTCCTGTTCAAGTCCTCCGGGTCGTATGCGATCCCAGAACAAGTGACCTGAAGCCGAACCTCGACTGGCATTGGCCATTCGTAGTGTTACGGATGTAGAGGCTCCATGATAGGATCTGTGAGTTTCAAAGTACTACTTCAAAGCAGCGAGAGAAAGTTGTGTAGGATGTTGCTCTGTGATCCTAGACCACAGGTCAGATGCAAGTCGTACTCAGTCTGGGGGGTCGTACCTTTCATGCCCAGAAAAATAAGAGAACACCAAGAAACTAACCAGTAGTATACGGATGCGAGAGGGCCAGTCTGAAGAGCACGAGCCAAAAAAGATGCCACGGTGCAAGGGCTTGGGTATGATGAGCTTGCAGAGACTGGCAAAAGTATTTCCCGAATGCCTCAGGGAGCTTGTAATGGATATTGAGATAGCAGGTAGGACTAGAGAACGCGGTCTGGTTGTCGCGGAACCGAGGACGGTGAAGTCAAGAAATCGGCGAAGTCCGGTTCTGGCGAACGCGCTCTCTTGACCGCGAACCGCGACTATGGCTGGGAAGCGGGACCTGTCAGGCTACAACTATGGGGCCATCTCGTCCCTCGTGCTCACCGCGGACCGTTCTGCGCTCCCACGACGCGACAAGGAGCCGGACGGCGCGCCAGAGACGCTCGTAGGCCGCATCGACCCAAAGCAGATGGGCTCGCGCGCGTTCCGCGAGGCAGCACCAGATACGCAGAAGAAGAAGAAGCGCGCCGCCGCCGACAGCGACAAGCAGACGCGTAAAAAGCCTGACTCCCACGTCGGCTTCGGCTTCACCGACATTATCGAGGCGACCCAGGACGTCGAGGGTCTCGCCTACCGCCCACGCACCGCAGAGACGCGCGAGGTCTACGAGATGATTCTCGCCTCCGTGCACTCGGCGCTCGGAGACCAGACGCAGGAGATCGTTCGCAGCGCCGCAGACGCGGTGCTCGAGACGCTCAAAACCGAGTCGCTCAAGGACTTCGACAAGAAGAAGGAGATAGAGACCGTTCTTGGCTCGCTCTCGAACGAGACCTTCTCCCAGCTCGTCACCCTCTCCAAAAAGATCACCGACTACGGCGACGAGGACGTGACCATGGCTGACCCCGACATGGAGCGCAAGGACGCCGAAATAGACGACGAGGTTGGCGTCGCCGTCGTATTCGACAAGGACGAGGAGGAGGATGAAGAGGACGAGGGTGGGTTCGAGATCCGCGAGGATTCTGAAGACGAGGACGAGCAGGAGGGCATCGAGTTGCCGGGCGAAGAACCGACTGACGAAGACCAACTCGTCGTCGGCGAAACATCCAAAGCCTCCACTTCCGCCAAGGTCGACCGCGACAAGGTGTCCCCGCATGAGATAGACGGCTTCTGGCTCCAACGTCTTGTCTCTACTGCGTACCCGGACGCACAGACCGCGACCGAGAAGGCGACCGAGTCGCTCACAATTCTCGGTTCCGAGGCCAACCTCCGTGACGCTGAAAACGCGCTCATGGATCTTTTCGAGTGGAGTCGCCACGACATTGTCGCAACACTCATCAAGAACCGCGACGTTATCGTCTGGTGCACCAAGCTCGCACGCAGCGATGCGGACGAGCGTGTCAACGTCGAGGTCGCAATGCGCGAGAAGGGCGTCGGGTGGATTCTGAAGGAGCTTCGCGGCGACCGCACGAAGGGCGCAGCTGCAGGTGACGCTATGGACGTCGACACGAAAGCCGACGTACCCAAAACCGCGACGATTGCGCCGGGCTCCACGGTCCAGCCGCGTGAAGTCGTCGATCTCGAGGCCATGGCGTTCTCTCAAGGTGGTCATCTCATGGCGAATAAGAAAGTTAAGCTGCCCGAGGGCTCGTTCAAGCGCTCGAAGAAGGGCTACGAGGAGATTCATGTCCCCGAGCCGAAGCGTAACGTCGACGCACGTAACTTGATCCCGATTACCGACTTGCCCAAGTGGATGCAGGAGGCCTTCCCCGGTGCGAAGAACCTCAACCCTGTGCAGAGCAAGGTGTACCCGACAGCCTTCGGCACGGACGAACCTATTCTTCTCTGCGCGCCGACTGGCGCTGGCAAGGTGCGTCAAAGAATCCTCTACGTAGTTCTTACTCATCATCACACAGACGAACGTGGCCATGTTGACAATCCTTAACGAGTTGTCAAAAGTACGCGACGACGAGACTGGTACTTTCGACCTCGACGCTTTCAAGGTTGTGTACGTTGCTCCCATGAAGGCCCTCGTGCAAGAGATGGTCGGCAGTTTCGGCAAGCGACTTGAACCCTTCGGCGTCAAAGTTGGCGAGCTCACAGGCGACCACCAACTGACCAAGGCTCAAATCGCCGAGACACAGATGATTGTAACGACCCCCGAGAAGTGGGACGTCATCACGCGCAAGAGTACCGACACGAGCTACACCAACCTCGTCCGGCTCATTATCATCGACGAGATTCACTTGCTGCACGATGAACGTGGCCCCGTCCTCGAAGCGCTTGTCGCGCGTACTATCCGTCGTATGGAGCAGACCGGCGCGAATGTCCGTCTCGTCGGCTTGTCGGCCACGCTCCCCAACTACCAGGACGTCGCCAAGTTCCTGCGCGTGGACGAGAAGAAGGGTCTCTTTTACTTCGAGGCGTCCGTCCGTCCGTGTCCGCTGCGTCAGCAGTTCATCGGTGTCACGGAGAAGAAGGCGATCAAGCGGTACCAGGTCATGAACGAGGTCTGCTACGAGAAAGTGCTCGACCAGGCGGGCAAGAACCAGACGCTCGTCTTCGTGCACTCGCGCAAGGAGACTGCGAAGACTGCGCGCTTTATCCGCGACATGGCCGTTGACAAGGAGACTATCACCCAGTTCGTCAAGCCCGACTCTGCGACGCGCGAAATTCTTGCAGACGAGGTCGGCGCAGTACAGGACCCGCATCTTCGCGACCTCCTGCCGTTTGGATTCGCGATCCACCACGCCGGCATGCGTCGCGAAGATCGTGCGCTTGTGGAAGATCTCTTCACCGCTGGTCATATCCAGGTGCTTTTGTGTACGGCGACCCTCGCTTGGGGTGTCAACCTGCCCGCGCATACCGTCATCATCAAGGGCACCCAGATCTATAACCCCGAGAAGGGTCGATGGACGGAGCTCTCTTCGCAGGATGTCCTCCAGATGCTTGGCCGTGCTGGTCGACCGCAGTTCGACACGTTCGGCGAGGGCATCATCATCACCAACCACAGCGAGCTGCAGTACTACCTCTCCCTCATGAACCAGCAGCTGCCCATCGAGAGTCAATTTGTCTCGAAGCTCGCGGACAACCTGAACGCCGAGATTGTTATGGGCAACGTCCGGAACCGCGATGAAGCCGTTCAATGGCTTGGCTACTCGTACTTGTGCGTTTCCTTTTCTTTCAATCCCGCTGACTAGTTATTCATTGCCTTTCTTCAGGTATGTGCGCATGCTACGTACTCCGTCGCTGTACGGCGTTGGCGTCGACTACCTTGAGGACGACCCACATCTTGTGCAAAAGCGAGCCGACATCGTGCACTCCGCGGCCGCTATGCTCGAAAAGTGCCAGCTCATCAAGTACGAGCGTGCCTCTGGTCGCTTCCTTTCGACTGAGCTCGGCCGCATCGCGTCGCACTACTATGTGACGTACAACTCCATGGCCGTCTACAATCAGCACTTGCGCCCGACGATGAACTTGATTGAATTGTTCCGCGTGTTCGCCCTGTCGAACGAGTTCAAACTCATCCCTGTGCGACAAGATGTGTGTTCTACCTTTGCATCGCATGAGGCGGTATACTGACATCACGTTTAGGAAAAACTCGAGTTGGCGAAGCTGCTTGAACGTGTACCCATCCCGGTCAAAGAGAGCGTTGAGGATCCGGTCGCCAAGATCAACGTCCTGCTGCAAGCGTACATCTCACAGCTCAAGTTGGAAGGTGCGCTACTTCACGCGTGCCGGGGTAGGCGCTGATCGTCTTGCAGGCTTTGCACTTGTCGCGGACATGGTTTACGTGCAGCAATCAGCTGGCCGGTGAGCAAGCATGCCAAACCTGCTTCCGTAGTTGTACTGATGGATGGTCCAGCATTCTGCGTGCCGTGTTCGAGATCTGTCTTAAGCGCGGGTGGGCTATTCCGACGCGTGCAGCTCTTGACCTCTGCAAGATGGTCGAGAAACGAATGTAAGTCGCACCTTTTATCCAGCTTCTTGTATTCATCGCCGTTCATAGGTGGGGTTCCATGACGCCTTTGCGCCAGTTCCGCGGCGTACCCGCCGATGTCATCCGTCGAGCTGAAGCGAAGCAGTTCGTGAGTGTGGTTCAGTAGATCGCATTTGTCTGGGCTAATTGTTCTCTACAGCCGTGGTACCGTTATTTCGACCTGGTAGGTGCAATGTTATTCGTTTCATATTGTTCTTTAACGCCATGCACAGCAACCTCCGGAAATCGGGGAGCTCCTTGGCATCCAAAATGCTGGAAAACTTGTGCACAGGCTGGTTCACAGCTTCCCCAAACTCGAGTATGTCATCCTCTAACCTTTCTTGCCCATCTGACATGATCCGTCAGGTTGCAAGCTCATGTGCAGCCGATAACTCGCTCCCTGCTCCGTATCGAGTTGACCATCACGCCTGACTTCCGTTGGGACGAGAAGATCCACCCGAGCCCCGAAACGTTCTGGGTCATTGTCGAGGACGTTGACGGGGAGCTGATCCTTTTCCACGACCAGTTCGTCCTCCGTCAGCGTTACGCTGAAGACGATCATAACTTGACGATTACGGTGCCCCTACTCGAGCCCGTGCCGCCCAACTACTATATCTCCGTCATCTCGGATCGTTGGTTGCACGCCGAGACGCGTCTTCCTGTATCCTTCAAGCACTTGCACCTCCCGGAGAAGTTTCCTCCACCGACCGCGCTTCTCGACCTTCAGCAGCTACCGATCTCGGCCCTCCGTAACAAGGAATTCGAGCACATTTACGGGTCGACTATTCAGACCTTCAACAAGATCCAGACGCAGGTGTTCCAAGCGCTGTACACGACGGATGACAGTGTCTTCATCGGCGCCCCAACGGGCAGCGGGAAGACCGTCTGCGCTGAGTTCGCGCTCCTGCGTCTTTGGAGCAAAGGTACCGCACTACGAGCTGTTTGTGTCGAACCATACCAAGATATGGTCGATCGGCGCGTCGTGGAGTGGAAGGCCAAGTTTGGTGGTCTCCAAGGCGGCAAGGAGATCGTCAGCCTGACTGGCGAAACGACTGCCGACCTGCGTCTCTTGGAGAAGGGTGACTTGATCGTCTGCACGCCGTCGCAGGTCAGTGTCCTTTTGTCGACTTGATCTATGTGCTGACGGCCTTCCAGTGGGACGTGCTCTCGCGGCGATGGAGTCAACGCAAGAACGTTCAGAACATTGGGCTCTTGATCGCAGACGAGGTGCAACTCATCGGCGGAGATATTGGTCCGACATATGAGGTCGTTCTTTCTCGCACTCGCTACGTTTCGGCACAGACAGATGTCAAGACTCGTATTGTCGCGTGTGGCGTTTCCCTCGCCAATGCTCGTGATCTCGGCGAGTGGTTGGGCATCTCCACGCACACTGTGTTCAATTTCCCGCCAAGGTACGATGTTGCACCTCAACCAATGCGACGATACTAATATCTGCTCAGTGCACGGCCTCTCGACATGGATATTCACCTGCAGAGCTTCTCGATCCCTCACTTCCCTTCCCTGATGCTGGCAATGGCCAAGCCGGCGTATCTTGCCATAACTGAGCACTCTCCTACCAAGCCCGTCGTCATCTTCGTCCCGTCACGCAAGCAATGTCGTCTGACAGCAGCGGACATTCTTGTCTATTGCGCAGCAGACGGCAACGAGGACAAGTTCTTGAACATTGAGATGGAGGACCTGCAGCCTCATCTCGATCACATATCGGAGAATGCTTTGGCGGATACGCTCAAGCACGGTGTTGGGTATTACCACGAGGCGCTGAGCAAGCAGGACAAGCGGATCGTTGAGCGCCTCTTCGAGTCTGGGGCGATACAAGTCCTTGTCGCATCCCGTGTAAGGACCGCTCCGCTGATCCTATGACTTTGACTAATAGCATCCTTAGGAAACGGCATGGAGCTTACCGGTGTCGAGCTACATGGTCATTATTATGGGAGTCCAGTACTTCGAAGGTCGCGAGCACCGCTATGTCGACTATCCGGTCACCGACGTCCTTCAAATGATGGGCCGTGCTTGCCGCCCTGGTGTCGACGACCGCAGTCGATGTGTGCTCATGTGTCAACAGACCCGCAAGGACTTCTACAAGAAGTTCTTGAACGAGGGCCTGCCCATCGAGTCCCACTTGCCGACCCACATGCTGCACGATTACTTCCTTGCAGAGATCGCTGTGAAGACAATCGAGAACAAGCAAGACGCTCTCGTTCGTGTGCATATCTTTCTCGTGTGTCGCGCGCTGATTATAATCCAGGACATCTTGACCTGGACGTACTTCTATCGTCGTATGACACAAAATCCCAATTACTACAACTTGAGCAACGTCAGCCATCGACACTTGTCGGAACACATGTCGCAACTCGTTGAAGACACTCTGAGCGACCTCGTGAACTCGAAGTGCATCGCGATCGAAGACGAGATGGACGTCTCTGCCCTCAACTTGGGAATGATCGCAGCGTATTACAACATATCCTGTAAGTGACATCGCACTGCCGCAGTCTCTTTCTTATTAACGGCGTCGTAGATGTGACCGTTGAAGTCTTCTCCCTGTCGCTTAAGGAGAAGACGAAACTCAAGGGTCTACTCGAGATTGTTTCGTCTTCCGCGGAATTCGAGTCCATACCGATCCGCCGTCACGAGGATGCTCTCTTGCGCCGGATCTACGACCGCGTCCCGGTCAAACTCGACGACAAGAAGGTCAACTACGACTCTCCGGCGTTCAAGACTTTCCTGCTGTTGCAAGCACACTTTTCGCGGCTACAGCTTCCTCCAGACCTCGTCTCAGACCAGGCCCTTGTCCTCGATAAGGTCCTGAACCTGCTTTCCGCATGTGTCGATGTCATGTCCTCCAACGCCTACCTCAACGCGCTCGGGGCCATGGACTTGTCGCAGATGTGCGTTCAGGCGATCTGGGAGGCGGATTCACCATTGAAGCAAATACCACACTTCGAGAGCGACGTATGTGTATCAGTTCGCCTGCTGTATCGTCGAGCTGACAATCTTGTTCGCAGACTATCTCGCGTTGCAAAGGGGCGCGC
This sequence comes from Exidia glandulosa HHB12029, assembly GCA_001632375.1. Classification (NCBI taxonomy): domain Eukaryota; kingdom Fungi; phylum Basidiomycota; class Agaricomycetes; order Auriculariales; family Exidiaceae; genus Exidia; species Exidia glandulosa. Next base: position 46,502 of record KV426189.1, on the reverse strand, counting down.
ATCGACACCGTGTACGACATCATGGAGATGGAAGAAGACCAGCGCAATGCCCTCTTGCGGATGGATCAGCGACAAATGTAAGCGGTTCTTCGCGGACTCTGAAGGCAATACGGTGCTGACCTGACTTGTAGGCGCGATGTCGCAGCGTTCGTCAACTCTTATCCCACTCTTGACGTGGTGCACGAACTGCCCAAGGGCGAATACACCTCAAGCAACCCCATTGAGGTTCGCGTCACGCTTAGCCGGGACATTGACGAGGACGACGAAGACGACGAGCAACTGGTCGTCGCACCGTACTACCCGAAACGCAAGATGACGAACTGGTGGGTCGTCGTCGGCGATGCACAGCGACAGTTGCTCGCCATCAAACGCGTCACGGTCAAACGCAGTCTGAACGTCAAGCTCGATGTGACACTGGCGAAGGGCGAGCACTCGCTCCGCTTATATGTCATCTGCGATTCGTACAGCGGCGCCGACCACGACATTGACCTCGGCACGATCAGCGTGGCAGAGGGCGACGACAGTGATGAAGATATGGACAGCGGGTCTGACGGGGAGTAGCTGTGAACTGCTTTGCTGTGATGTGTGCACAAGCTTTCGTGTATCTGTTGTTCCCATGTAGCCTACGAGCACTACGATGCGCCTCATATTTCGCAAAGAGCAATTTCCTTCTCGCGTACTCTGGATCCGGATGCGGTGCTGTTTCTATTTTATGTCTGCACAGTGGAGGTGTCTACAGGATTGCGAATCCGTATACCCTTTGGTTTGCTCTTCCTGTCTCGCTCTTCGCGATCCTTCGCAGCGCGTAGCGCCTCACCTTCGCGTCGCCATTGCCCCTTCTCGAACTCGTCGTATTCCGCGCGGTGATCGACCCAGCGCTCTTGTACGGCGTGGACATCAGCCCCAGGATCTTGCAGCGGCCCAGCGGCTGTGGTAAACATGGCGTATGCATCTCCGTACGCAGTGCCCTTCGGCGTGAATATGTAGCCAGTCGCACGATCGATGACTCGTGTAAGGTGCAGCATAGATTCCTTATCCTGTCGTGAGGTTCGTCAGAGGGCAACAGCGCCACAACGCATGAAAACGTACTTCAACAGCCAGGGTTTCAAAGCCGACAAGAGAGTAGTCCTCGATCAACGAGCATATTCGCTGGTTCAACTCGGCGAAACGTGGTGCAGACTGCTGCAGCGAGTTCGACAAGTAGGACAGGTCTTGTACCTCCGTGTAGAAGTCCAGATTGAACTCTGCGTAACGCAAAGCTCAGCACGGAATGGCCAGAACACGGAGAGCGTGGCACGCACCGAGCTCGCCGTATTTAGTGATAAGGTCGACTTTCGACAATACATTAATATGCGGGAGCTCCAGTTGCATCATGGCGCGCAGCGATAGCAGAAGTACAGCGACGTAGTTCGCGGCGGTGGTCACATAGTGAGCATCGCAGAGGTGGACGGCACAGAGCTGCACGGCCGCTTCAACATGGACTGAAACCCACGACTCAAAGGCGCAGGCGCACCCGGAAGCCGAGCTTGACGAGTCTGCGAACGATATTGCGCAGGCTATCATGGTTGGTGCTCAGTTCGACCTGGCCGGGCAAGTCGAAGACGACGTAAGCGTTCTCGCCAAGCTCGACGAGCCGCTGCTCCAGCCAGTCAAAGTTGGCCTCTAGATGCTCCAGACAGAACAACATGGCGCCGTTGGGTCCCAGAGCGTGCTCGTCCATAACGTCTTGTAGTGTGATGAGCTCTGAGATGTCTATTGCACATGGGTAAGGAAGCGCGTCGTTGGCCGGGTCGAGATTGACGACAGAGATGGGCCGCTCTAGGGCAGTGAACAGCTGGTGCTTCCCGTACGCATAGGTCGACTTGCCGCTGCCCGGAGAGCCTACGACGACCTCACCGAACGGCATCGAACAGGTTCAAGAGTACTAGTGACTCGGAGATGTGCGGCGAAGTCCGCGACTCATCCTGACTTTTTCCAAGCATCTCAACGAACCGCTCAAACGCAAGGGTCACTACTGCCAATTATCTATCACCGAACTGTCTCGCCGACCTGCTTGACGGAGCCCGCCGCATTACTGTAATGGCGCGCCCAGGCTACTCCTCTCGCATCGTCACTCGCTGGCCCGGTAACTTATGTTGGGCTGTTCGTCTCTGGGGGTCTTACTTCGGTTTCCTTGAGCGAAAATGCACGTTCTTGTCCTCACATTGGTGGCGCCAAGTTGCCCCGAATCTCTACTGGTACAAACCTGCGTTACGACAAGTGCCCTCTACGAATTCTTTGGCACGCCCATTCCTCTGCTTCTCTCCGATCCAGCGAAGCAACTTCGACGGGTCAGATGCATCACTCTACGGCAACGGCGATGTACGCACCGGACCGAACATTTGCTCAAAGTCGAAGACTTGCAGCTTGACTAGGCGAACTTGTCCGACTCCGAGAGGCTCGTTGCGAAGAAGTCGGAAGACTTTGTCAGACAGCATCTCGCCCTGCTTGATATCCTTCCCGAGCTCGAGGAAGAGCTTGGAATCGCGGGTCGTCAACGCGAGATACCTGATCGTCAATACTACACGCACCTCGCGCACCTGGGCCTTCGTGGTATCGTCGCACTGCGCCATGTCTACCGCATCCAATCCTATTAGCCTGCAAAGGTGCTCCATGACCCCTTGCGGCAGGGGGTAGCCGGGCTCGCCGGTTACAGCACCTCCAGCAGCCTCGCGCAAGACTGCAAGCTTCGTGTTCCACTCCCACAGCTCCTCGGCAACCCGCTCCGGGCCCGCACAGACAATGAGCGCCAGTTGAATGGGGTATTGTACTCCCGTCAGATATTCAACCACCCGTCTGTACCAGTTCTCGGCCTCGGGTAGATAAGGCGTCATATGTTGACGGTACGCGAGCTTGGTGCAGGATGTGATCACCTCCGCGCACTCGTCCTGCAGAGGCACCAGTATCGACGCGACCGCGACTCGATCCCATCCGAAGATCGCGACTGGGTCCTCCAGACCTGTAGGAGGCTTCCGGGCGAGACACATCTCGATAAAGGCACTTGCCCGGCGCGTTGAGATATGTTTGCGGATGTCTTGGTCTATCGTCGTGTCCTCGGCGAGGGCGAGTGCCAACTGGCAGATAGCGGCCATGCGGAGGAAATTCTTGCCCTTCTCCCCGATGAGGTGGACGGACGCTTCGAGCGCCGGTGCTGGCGTGCCTTCGTAGAAGTTCTCGCGTTCCTTCTGGGGTAGAGCCGCTGCAACGAGCTGGAGGACAGCGTTCAAACACTACATGAGCTGATGTAGCGCCGGCGCCAACGTACCTGGGTTAGATACTCGTTCGCAAGCGCTGGAACTTCGTTTCCAGCTTTGATGTTGCTCAGGTCTTGCAGCGACGGCATGATCACGTTGGACGCGTTTGGTGTGAGATTCTGCGGGGTGAGAGGTGGCTATCTATGCTCTGAATCTGGATTGTTCGGTCGGTCGCGGCATAAGTATTATCCCTTGCCCACCGTGTATTCATGGAGCGGCCGTAATGCGCATCGCGCAGTGTCGGCGAGACTTGCAAGTCCGGTTTGTCGCACGCCGCGGCACCAGCGAACTAGCTATATCGAGTGGGACACCGTTGTAGACTATTGGCTCCCTCGTTCTGGAGCGCCAGCATCTGTACGTGTAAGTTACATGCAGGCGGCCCTAAACCAGGAACCACGCCGGTCGCGAGCAGGACCCGGTATGATACCAATTTTTCGTCATGCAGCATTCAGCCTCGTGAGTTCTGGACTTCCCGGGAGCCAGTAAGATCTCTCATTGGGCCTGGCGATGTGAGAGAGGGTCGTCACTATTACTGCATTCAGGCACTCATGGACCATATGTCCTCCTTCTCAAGTCCATACTGTTTGTTGAAGCTTGCGCAAAGCAGACTTCCTGAACGAGCTAACACAGTTATCGACATTCAGCACGACGACGGTATAACATCTCCCAGCCATATCTCACAATGCATACTGATACATGACAGCTACGGCTTCATCCCCTTGAGCAATTTGTACTCCTCACCATACTTCTCGATGAACTTCTCCACCGGGTCGGGCTCCTTGAAAAAGAAGTTGACCGTGATCGCGACGATGGCCACGACGATGCCGACGGCCATCAAGACTATGGAAGTCAGACCAGTGTTTGCGCGACGAGTGAGAAACCTGCACGTACTCGGACCAAAGAAGGCGCAAGCGCTACAGACAGCCGTGGAGCCCGCCAGCCAGCCGATGCCATGAATGACGAGGCAGAGAACTTCAAGACCTGCGATGACAAGTTGTGCGCCGGTGAAAATCTTGTCGATGAGACGAGAATCGCCGTTGAGAGCTTTGTCGAAATCGAACGCGGCGGCGACGAGTGCAGCAACGGAGACGGCGAATCCTATTTACGCAGTCAGTTAGCTCCTCGGGCTCCGAGCGGCACGAAACAAGCTGCTCACCGAAGACTTTCATGACGCATTTGCCGATAGCATCCCATCGGATAGGTAGGCCCTTAACCCAATTGATGGCTTTGCGAGCGGCAGTCGCTGTCCAAGCCGCCGCCTTCTTGACCGCGTCGACGAGCCAGCCCATACGGACGAAGCGCAACGCCGCACCGATCGCGCGACCGACAATGCTGACCACGCCGATGCAGAATCTACCGATGGCGCTGACGCCCTTGGTGAGGAGCGAGTATATGCTCGTATCCTTGATAGTCGCGAAGCTCTGCACGACGCTGCCCCACATGCTGATCTTCTCCGCCATGTTGAGGTCCTTGTTCGATTCCGGGTCGATGAGCACGCGCAGCATCTGCGTCGTCGCGACGACCATGAGCGCCGAGCGGATGTGCGACGCGGCGTACTTCCACGCCAGGTCGGGGATGGCAAGCGTGGGCTCCTTGTCGGGGAACAAGAGTCCGAGGCCCTCGTCGTGGAACGTGAGCTTGTTGCGCACGCGCGCCTCCCGATCGGCGGCCAGCGCGAGAATGTTGCTGGCTTCCATCATCGTCCAGCTCTTGTTCCCGCGCAGGGTTTCCAGGCCTTTGATGGTGGACTGCATGAGGTCGACCCAGGTCTTCTGGCCGCGCACCTCCTGCAACTTCATCTGGTCGTGGTACGCCCGATGCTCCTGCCATTCCTTGCCGCCGTGCTTCTCGAGCTCGTCTATGCCGCGGAAGAGCTGGCAGAAAGAGGGATATTCACGGTAAGGCCATGGCGGAGAAGCAGATGAGAGGATCACTTGCCTCGAGGACCTCTTGCTGAGTCGTAGCGTCCCACCCGACCTGCTCTATGAACCCCATCCCGGCCGAGCCCTGCAGCTCGGCCAGAATAGTGGCGACGTCCTTCGCGTCGCCAATGTCGCCGTTGGCGGCCTCCTTGAGCAGGGTCAACTTTACCTGAAGACTGTAGAGCGTAGCGCCGGTCTCGCCCTTGGCGACGACCCGATTCTTGAACTCGTTCGTGTGCTGAGGAGTGAGCACATACTTTGCGTAGCGCTGGTACCAGTACTTGGCCTGGGCGAGGAACGGGTGGAACGCGGTGACGACGCGCCGGTATCCAAGCTTGTAACACTCGAGCACGACGCGCTGGTACTCGCCCTGCAGCTGCGCGAGAATGACCTTGTCCTTCTCCCGGTCCCAGCCGTACGCGGTGACGGGATCATGAGCGTCGCCCGCTGGCTTCTTGAGCGAGCCGCAGACGGTGAGGAATATTTCGCAGGCGGGTACGTTGACTTTGCCCTTGAGTTCGGGCTTGATGTCCGGCGACTGGGCGAGCTGCTTCATGAGGTAGTGGATGCCGGCGCGCTTGAAGAACTCTTTGCCCATCTCCTGCACCTTGATCTCCTCGGCGTCGAGCTTGATGACGTTCGGGTACAACTTGTCCTGAACATCCTTCGGGACGCTGCCGAGCATAATCTGCCAGTGGTGTGGGGGGTCAGTAACACATTGCGAAGGAATGCAGAGACGCTTCTTACACGGCCAAAGAGCCTGTTGGCCTCGTTCTGCGCCAGGTCCACGCTTCCTTGCTTCTCCTCGGGATTCGGGGTGACGATGTTCGCTCCGCGCTGCAGACTCGATATCGCGATGAGTTCTTGCAGGCTTCTGCCGTCGGGGCTGGGCTCGGGCTTGTTCGCTCCGCGCGTCTTCCTCGCCATACCGCTGAAGCGGCCACGAAACTGCTTTTCACCTTTCCCGTCGAACAGGGTCCCGATGAATGCGCGCTCGGATTCGATGCCGGAGATGGTGATGTCGAACGCGAGGCGGCCTGTGGCGTTCACGGCGTTCACGAGAGGCTCCTTGGCGAGTCGTAGGGCGTTCTCGGTAAGTGTAACCGCGATGGACAATGATACGTCGTCAAGTCCCATGAAGACCTGAACGTCAACGATGAGCGTCCGCGTCGAGGACGAAAACTGATAATATAAGGCTCACCAAGGGAGCGAGAACTTCGTCTATCTCAGAGGCGACGAACAAACTCTTGTACGGCACCCAGTCGTCGTCGTCGGTGCTGTTCTTGTTGCGGACCTCGGTTTCATACACTTCGCCGTCGACTTCCTTCTCCTCTGCAGCTTTCGCGGCTCTGACAGGTTTTTTTTGCGTTGTTGTTTTGTTGTGGAGTTGTTGTTACGGCCGTTGTTTTTTGGTTGGGCAAACCGGGCCTTTTTTGCAATTGCTTTTTCTTCGCCGGCGGGGGGGGGGGGTTGGCCGGCGGGTTGGAGGGCCTTACCGGTTGGTTCTTGGCCGGTTCGGGCAGGACGTTGGCGTTCGGTTTTTTGGCGGGTGCCACGGTTTTTTTGTTGTTGGGGCCGGACGTTGTTTTGGGGGTTTTGGTTCGTTCGGCCGGGGCGGAGGGGCGGGTGTTGGCGTACATTCTCCCTTCCGGGAACTTGCACTTCGGGGCGGTCCAGCCGACAGCGTTGAGGCCTTCATCCCAGTAGATGGTGGTGACCGGGAGCCCGTCGACGAACATACGACCGTCGTAGCCGGCGGAGAATGCGACGAGACATTCCTCGACGAACGGGCAGACGTCGCGGTCAGGCGACTGGGGGACGAGGTTGCCGAGCGCGGGGTACGCGTCGGTGTGGATCCTGTAGACACGACCCGCGAGGACGTCGCGCAGTTCATCGAGCAGAGATGGAGCCTGTGAGAGCTTGACTTGGTATTCCAGAGCGACTTTGAAGTCCTGTGGGACATCGCCGTGCGCAACGACGAAGAAATCCGAGTCTAGGGCAGCCATGTTGACTTGCGAGAGAGGTCAGAGCTGCAGGCAGCATACTTGAGGGACTCGCGAGACTGAGAAGTACGTATGATGGCGTGGGAAGCGGGTGTAGGGTGCATCATGGGTATGCCGAGGCGTCTTTCGCGTAGGAGAACACTAGCCAGAAATGTCCACAATGCTCAGAGAGGTCTGCGTCGTAGTTTGCATACGTGAGAGACTCGCGAGACTGAGCAGTACGCATGATGGCGTGGGAAGCGGGTGTAAGGTGCATCACGGGTATTCTGAGGCGTCTTTCGCGGAGTGAGAATACCGGTGCTGGTCTTAGCCAAAAATGTCCACAATTCCCAGTGCCTGAGAGCGCGAGGGACCGGTTTCTGTACGTATTATCGAGAATGAATTGAGATGAGCGTGGAAACGAGGCGGAAACGAGCAGACAAGCGAGATAGAGGATCGAGAGCGTCAGGGTCAAGAGTAAGCGCGGTTCAAAGTCCGCAATAAATTCCTTGTCTTATGCTTTACAAAAGCGCCATGCAGCCGCGCTCTGACTTAACTGTACACCATGGACTCTGTTCAGGTCTTCACTTCTGGCGACGCGCAGACGGCGGATGAGCTCAAGTCCGCCCTGGCCCTCGAATCTAGCACCTTGCCCGCTGCTGCTCTCGATGTCGACCAAGTCCGCGACGCCGTGCGCGGTCGCATCTACGCCGTCCAGACAGACGCCTACCCCGCCCTGGGTCAGCTCCTCGGCGCCGAACCCGACCTCAGCGACAACGCGGAGAAGTGTCTCGTCGCGTTCTTGGACCAAGTCTACGTCGACGGCGTCGCTGTGCAGTCCGTCTACTGGGACCCCTCTCTCTGCGCAGTTGGCTGGACCGCCTCCGCCTGCAAGTTTCCCGAAGGCCGTCTGTTCGTCACTCGTCTCACACCTCGCCGTCCGCAGACGCTCATCGTTTCTCTCCAGCTCCTTCGATCCCGCGTACCAGCAGGTCATAGGCACTATTACCACCCACGATGGAGACACTCTGGCCGTCACGGGCTCAGAGCTCCCTCAAGGTGCCGACGCCGTTTTTGACGCGCTCGCACGCAGCCATGAACCTTTGCCCGAATACGCCAATACGGCCAGCTTTGACTCCAGTGCCCCGTACGTCTTTGCATACCCTAGAATTGTCTTCGGTCACTCATTTCTCGTCACCAGTACGTGGGACCATGAGGCAGTACAGAAAGTCCAGGGCGAGGATTTCGAGACCGAAGTCCGCGGCAAAGCCGACGGGGACGAGTGGGTGCCTTACAAGAATCTCTTCCATGGCGCAGAACTCGACCAGATCCTCAAGACGGTGGTACGTCTTGCTTTGTCTCGCGATGTTGCACGTCCTCAACCCGCCTTGTAGGTTTACATCGGTCTCGACGACGTCTCCGCCGGCGTCGCGGTGATAGCCACCTCAGACGACAGTTTGCGCATCGCAAAGCAGCCCGTACCGAACCCTACCAATGTGGGAGGCTCGCTGTCCTTCGACATCACCATTAGCGGCCTGGAGGAGGAACGATCGTTCACCGGCACCGTCACGGACGACAAAGGCGAACGACTATTCCGCGGCAAGTTCAGAGGCGTCGGGACCCGCGTTCGCGCCCCTGGCTTTGCAGAGCTTGGTCCAGACGGCAAGAGCCTCCAAGAGCTGGTTGCGATGTCCAGCCTCCAGCGCGGCGCCGGTCCCGAGAAGCGTGCCAGTGCCGACCTCGCGCAGAATGAAGCGAACAGAATCTTTGGACGGGTACGTGCCGCTCTCTCCCCCTATATATCGACCACTCATGAAACGTACAGCTTCTTCTGGGCAGCGTGCCGCAGGAGACCCAGGACAAGCTCTACCCGAACGTGATCAAGCTCGACGTCGAGGAACGGCGTATCCAGAGCGTCGGCGCCGAGTTCTTCAAGCACGCCGGCGTGCACCACCTTCTACGCCATCTTGCGCTGTCGAAGGACGTCAAGCCCGAGCTCAAGAGCAAGGTTGACGTCGACGTTTGCGGCAAGTTCCTCAGCATGTGCGGCTCTCTCGTGCCGCCAGAGAAGGGAGAAGACCCAGTCAAGGCGTACGGCTGGGATCGCGTGAAGGACGAGACGATCATCGCGCAGCTGCAGACCCAATATCGGAACGTCGTTCTGGAGTGCTACAAGCTCGGCTACCGACGCACGGTACTTGCGTTCCAGCCGTTCCTTGCCCACGCCAAGTACTGGTACCAGCGTTACGCCGACTGGGTACTCAGCCCTGCGGGCACCACCGAGCTGCGCAACCGTATTCTGGCGCGCGCGGAGACCGGATCGACGTTGTATAATATCCAGGTCAAGCTCACGCTTCTCAAAGACGCCGCTGGGGGCGACATCGGCGACGCGGTGGATGTCAAGGACGCTCTCGCCGAGCTTCAGGGTGCCGCTGCACTACCATTCCTCGAGCAGGTGGAGTGGAACAAGGAGACGCAGGATGAGCTGCTCGAGGTCCGTACTGGTGATCACGTCGAGGTCGTATAAGCGCTAACGTACGTTTCGTAGATATTCCGTCAGATCGATCTTCTCGAGCAGCACGGCGGCAAGGAGTGGCAGGAGCACCAAGCGTACCACCAGCATCGCGAGCTCCTCGAGGCGCGCGGTCGTACGACTTGGACGGATCTGCTCTCCGAGACTATCGCTGGCCTCGAGAAGTTGCGCGAGAACAAGAAGTGGACGATGATGGAGGCGGCCAACATCCTTGCGCTCGCGAACGACCAGCTCGCACGCGCCCGTGCGCGAGAGTTCCGCCAAGTCACGCGGCTGGACGAGACTCTACCGTTCCGAGTGCCGCCGCGCATGGCGCTGCCGGAGCTCGCGTGGCGCGTCGCGGCGTCGCATATCCGCGCGGCGATGATGGTCGTCGCAACATCGTGCATGCTGCGCGTGCTCGTCGATCCCGAGACGAACAAGGACTTGAGCGCGCTGGAGAAGGTCACCTTGTGGGGCAGCATTGTCGACAGTTTCGCAACGCTCAAGGATAATTATGTCCTCAACCTCGCCGGGCGCGGGCTTGCCGTCGTCGGTCGCTTCTTCGTCGGCGTGGCGAACATCGTGTGTCGCGCCATCGGCCGCGCGCTCACGTTCATCGGCGCGCAGTGGCTCGTCGACTCTATCCGGGCAGCCGCGAATTGGACGGCGAATGCAGTTCGGCGAGGAGTAAACTGGCTCAAGCGAGGCTGGGAGAAGGTTGGAGACTTCGCCATGAAGGTGTTCGGTATGTTGCTCTGCGCGTGTATTCGTGGGACAGTTCACTCACGCCTACGTATGCAGGCTTTGCTATGGCCGTCTGCTCCGTGGTTTCATCTGCATTCGACTTCGAGAGCGCGCTCAAATCCGGCCGTCTCACTGACAGAGTCTTCACTGGCATCAACGTCGTGCTCGCGGGCCTCGAGGTCCTCTGCATGACGATCCACGGCATTGCCTGGTTGGCGGGTGCGACGGCAGTATGCAACGCATGTTCTTTCCTCGGTCCAGGTCAGCTGCCATTTTGTGATCTTCGACTCAATTTCAGCGCTGACCACTCACTGTGCAGTTCTTGCTGCGACGGGTGTCGTGGTTGCCATCATCGCTATCACCGTGAATTATTTCCTGAAGGACCCCGACCCCGTGGAGCATTTCATCACCAAGTACGGCCAAGAGTATAAACTCCTTGTGGGCATGCGCAAGAAAGCCTGAAGGACCGACCACTTTTGCATCTTCTCATGTATTTGACGCGCAAGCATGTTCGCCGCTGTATAAACGCACAATGACTTTGCAATCACCTGCGCCTGCGAGTACGGAATCAAGTGATAAATTATGCATGCGTGAGTCGGTGGTGGTCAGAGCGGGGTGTCCGTATCTAAGTGTGAGCACTATGTGGTGATGTAAGGTACTTTGTGTAGTCCAATCCAGACATCTACGGCCATCCTTCCGGACCTCGGCGCCTCAGAGGGAGCGGTAACCACGGCGTCGACGGCCGTCGAGACATCTGGCCTGTCCCAGAGCTCAGACCGACGCGCCTGATTCGAGAGAGTCTGCAGACGTGATGAGCTAGGCACCTCGTTACGGACGACAGAAACACGCACGTTCGCAGTCCGTGAATTGTCGTGCCGAGTGCTATGACGAGGGAGATGGCAGAGACGCCATAGAACGCGTATGGCTCTTGCTCCATGTGGCTCAGTAACTGTAACCGTTGTTCAGGATGTGACAGTCAACTCCACACATCGACGACGCACGTTCATACCAAATAGGCCGGCGATGAGTGTGCCAGAACCGATGCCCATCGTCATAATACTGACCTACGCGCAGATGCGTCAGGTAATGCAGTGTCGAGGCGACAGATACGACAGACCCTCAAGTCCAGGGTCAGGAGGGAGTTCCGGTTCGAGTCGAGGATGAGGTCGACTATCTCTTGCGTCGCCGTGACATTACCCTTAAACGGTTGTTAATTCGATGTAGCAGGAGCAGATGTTGTCGTACCATGGCTGACTCTGATTCTGTGACGATTTCCTCGACTTGTTTGGAGAATGACTCTAGGAGGACCTCCAGTTCCTCGTGATCGCTGATCTGTCGCTTGTGGTCGATTTTCTTGTCAGTCAGATACATGGCCGCCAAGTCCTCGTCTGCGGGCGGAGTCAACATTATGTACGCATTGGCATCATGGCGCTGCAGCTCACCTTGCTCCAGCACTTCTGCGAGGGCTTCCTGAACCAATTTGGCGCGATTATGGAAGCTGGACAGTTTGCGAGAACAGTGCAGAAGACGGCGGAACTTGTCACGGTCGATGTCGTCCTCGAGCTCAGCCAGAACGGAGCCGACAAGATTGCGGAGGAAGACCATTTCCGCTTCGAGTGCGCTGACGACGGAGAGCAGCACGGACTCCAGAGCACTGTTTGCTGTCAGCTGTCGGCTGCAACTTCAGCGCTATCTTCGACCACGCACCGGAATTCGTAAGGTAGCAATGGAGCACTTTTCGTTTTCAAGTTGTGCTGGCCAGCGAAATCAGAGGCCAGTCATGCTCGCGCATAGGACAGCTCACTTCTAAGTGATAGAGGAAAACGGAATGAAGTCGCGAGTCGGCCGAACCGTAGCTGTCGAATAGGATGACCGCGTCCGCCTTAATGAGAGCGCGGATATGGAGGACATTGACCTTCATATGGAGTTAAAACTTGACAGCAAGATATGTTCTGTAGTCGACTTGCGAGTATGGCTTCCTTGCGCGTCAGGATCGTGGGCACGAGGTTTGGGATTCGCGAGTCGATCTTGCGAAGGTCTCGAGGCTGTGGATGCGCGTTCAGACGTATAGTAGCAGGCCACGAGATGTATACTGACGTTGAGTCGGTGTTCCGAACACAATTCGGACTTCTTGAACTGGCCACTTATCGTCTTGACGTTTCCTGTAACTTTATCAGCAAAACGGGTTCGTATTCTTGGCCGGTGCATACCCTCCGCATCCAAGACGGTGCCTGCGGCGAAATATGAGCTCCAGACGCGTCGGATAGCACAGCAGCTCACAGCGCAGCATGAGGTCCGTTGGTTGACGGCCTTTGAGGGCCTTGTCGAGAATGGCGTTCCTGATATCCTCCTCTTCGTGTTCAGGAGGCGGCATGCCCTGTGCGATGTGCCGTCTGAAGCGCATCCATTGCAGAACGTGCGCCAACGAGTGGTGCGACCAGGCGCGCGCTGGGGGCTGGCAGCGGCGCTGGAGGCGGGACGTGTGGCGACCGAGTCCTATTGTTGCGCGCAAAAGCATTCCCTGTGGTCCATCAGACGGCGAGCACAACGGCGAGCTCTGGCTGTCGGGTCTGCGCAAAAGAGCTGAGTGACGTCTGTTTCCGTTCCGGCCGCCTGACACCTGTCCACTCGGAGCTTCCGAACTCATTCCCTGGCTGCACTTCGGTCCGGTCCCGTCGCGCTCGAGCCCCCAAGCCACAGGTCGTGGCTAGTTTGGGAGGAGACGCGATCTGTCGCAACCTCGCTGCGCAGCACCGGAGACTCGACTCACCTCAAACTTCTCCCAAATTCCGGCACTGAGCCAGTCACGATGTCGAGGCAGCGTCCAGCTGAGAGCATGCGTGCATTGAGGAGGGGCAGTTTCAAATGCAGGAAAGTGGGTCTTTGGGCTGTTTGGCGGGGTCATGGCCCTGGTCATGTGCCGCGAACTCGATGCCGTATTCTCCATTGCTTTCGGGGTGCAGACTCGGAGACGCATCTTGTTTTGTGACCACGTTTTTTGCTCTCTCGCGCCTTCTTAACTGGCCTGCCTCCCCGCCTTCCCCGTCCTCCTAACCATGCTCGCTTGACACGTCGCAAACGATGCCACGGATCCGACGCGTTCTTGAAGCAGCAACCGAGCTCTCGACATTGTTGACCGGCGCTGGGATCGTCCATGCCTTTCATGGTGGTTTCCTCCCTGTCCTCCTCGGCTCTACGCGCGATACCGAGGTGTGCCCCTGCTGTGGTCGTGCTCTACCGTCCGGCGCGAGAATGATTGCCCACAGGACCTCTGCGTGATAGTCCAAGGCGGATTCCGGCCCGTGCGCGATGCTGTCTCTACGAGCGATAAATTCGCTGTCGTCAACGCTCCATGGAGTGCGAGGTACGTGGCTACTCCGCCCATGTATAGCCTGTCTCATTCCCTTGCAGACTCTTTGTCACTTATCAGCATGCAATCCCCGCCATTGATGTACAGTGTCCTCATCCCTGTCCTTGCTCAACCTAACTCTACCGCCGCAGATCGAAGTCAAGATAGCGGGCGAGGCAGGCCCACGAAGCTTGAACCAGCATACGGTCATAAGTCTGCAAAATGTTCCTTGGCTCTCGGTCACAGAGTTCGTGAGAGCTAAGCTCAAGGAATGGGTGTTGTACGCAGCGTTCACTATCCCGTGCCTCTGCGTTCTGACCTGCTCATCCGCTGCAATCCCCTGATCCCCACATCCTCCTCGCTCGCTCCGCATCTCTCCTTGCCTCACCCTTGACCTTGCCTTGTCTAAATGTCATGGTGCGCAGGCGTGCAGGGGCAGAAGATGCACATGACATTGCATTCGTCCTCGGGCAGTTCCACGCCAACATCGATATCAACCGCATCCCCGAGCAGGACATGGCACGCTTCGTAGCAGCTGTTCCAGCTGCTGGTCCGGCCTGGCAGGCGGTTCGCGCAAGATATGAGTAGCGGACCTCGTGCTTGTGCATGCGTGTATGCGCTCGGTTTAGTCACACCGGGAACCTATAACGGAACCTCCGCGACCTCCATTCGTAAACGTACGACAGAACGTGGACAATTCGCGTCGCAGTGAGCTTTACTCAGTGACGTTGCTGCCCAACGATGAAGAATGGTAGCTTGACCCGAAGACGCACAGCGCGATATGCGGTCCGCCGCGGTCCCTCTGTACGTAGGCTCGACGGCCTGTGGGTGGTAGTGATAAATAGAATAAATTCAGCGCACGCTTCAGTATTCTTGCATGTTGAGAGACTCTGAGGTCACGGCGTACGACATCGATGGCTGTTTGCGAACCACGCTACATCAGATGGAGGATGAAGGTTCGACCTCCTTCGACGAAGCCCAACTCGCCCTGCATTTGACCTCCGGTGGAAAGCCGGTCGCAGGACGCTCAAGCAGCCAATCGGTCCAAGACTCTTTGAGACCACAGAAGTAATGCTCGACTTGAGAGGGTCCGGACAGGTCTTCTCTGGTGCATGTCACCCCCGGCTTCGCTTCTCGTCTTTCGCTGAGACCCGGCAGAACTGCTCGTTCGATAGACACGTACACACCCTTCTTCCGCCATTGCCTCGGCGCTCAGCGCTCAGCGCTCAGCAGGCACGATCGAGGCGCTTGCACTGCCGATCCCTGAATCTGAACTGGTCAGGCACGATGCCGACAAGGGAGCTTCATACACATTTGGATGGCCTCAGAGCATAGACACTGAGCACTGAGCTTGCGTCGTTCGCGCGTCATAATTCGCGACAATCGTGCCCCTTTCTAGGCCTCGACCGCTCAGGAGATACGCCTGCTTATCTCCGTCTTGGCTCCGCCCTATGCCCGGTCAAGACCAACTTTAACGTGTCTCACTAGCCTGGTGCAGCATCGCCTAAGGATGTCTCGCTGCGCTAGCGACAAGCAGTTTTTTGACTCTGCCCTCCATGTTGTCTGTGGACGTCTTCGTGTTGCTCATCGGTGCGGCGACTGTGGCGACAGCCGCTGACATCGTAGTGGACGACACAAACCCGTCCATCGTCTACAAGCCGGCAGGTCAAACTTGGACAAGGCACGTTGACCAAGACACGACTTTCGAGCTCTACAACAATTCGGATACGTTTACGAGCACCTATGGCGCCACAATTACATGGAAGTTCAACGGTACGCAGGCGCTTCGCAGCGTACTACTTACGGCAGACTTCGCTGAATATCGAGCTCATTAGGGACGTATATCGAGTACTGGTCGAACACGGGTTCGTCCTCCCGCGGCATCTGATCATGCACGTGGCGTTTACAGCATTCACAGGTCCGTATCACGGCCCCTGCAGCGTGCAGCTCGATGGCAAAGGTTACGGCAACGTCACGAGTAACGCTGGCAAAACTGGAGCGCCCATCCTTCTCTTTTCTCAGGATGACCTTGCAGATGACGAAGAACATACCATTGTGATCAAGGTCGTGGCGCAGTCTTACCCGAATGTCTGCGAGATTGACCGATTTGTGTGCGTGCACGAGTCCATGGCATTTGACGTCCTTCTGACGATGTTTCATACAGCTATACGCCTGTTCGTGCGGCGTCCTCGAAAGACGGCTCCGGGACTTCATCCGGTGATCATTCCGCTGCTTCGAACACAAACGACGGGCCACCCTGGGCTGCTATCGGAGGTGGTGTAGGAGCGATTGTCGTGCTCGCACTCCTGGCTCTTTGGCTTCTTTTCTGGCGGAGAAAGCGCTCCAAGGTGAACAAGTCGGACAGCGACTCGCTAAAAGGGCTGCCAACGACTCAGCCTACGCTTCCCGTCATCACACCCATGAGCGAACCGGATTCTCCCTTCATATCGCGTGCTATTTCCGTCAGCTCCTCTTCGCCCTACGGAACCGCAATACCGCCTGGTCTGTTCGTCCCACCGACAGCCAGACACAGTATTGCCGTCGATCGCGCTCCGGTTCAGATGCCCTTGGCTCATCCCTACGACATCCGCCGGCATAGTTCTGCGTACGGCGCGGAGCCCTCGTACCAGAGCAGTCTGGCATCTCCCGCTCCGTCGTCGGTCCAGCCGCTCCTTTCGCGAAACTCGACGCATTCGTCTCACACATCGTACTCGCCACCGACCACAGCTCCGGCCGGTACTCGTCCACTTTCCCCAGGCCGCCCTCAGTTCGTTCTGAGCGCGACATCGGAGCTTGGAGAGCCGGAATACGATAGCATAGGCGATGTCAAGACACCCCCTAAGCCCGTTGAAGCTCCTCAAGCTCAGTCGCAGGCTGGGAGTTCGACGCTTGCGGCCACCTCTGCCCCCACGGCGCGTCCAGTGATTCAGCATAGTGACGCGGGTGCAGCCGCGGATGCATCGCCGGAGGAGCTTCCTCCAGCATACAACGAGCAGTGGCAAGGTGGATCCGGGCCGGCATGACGATTAGACATTGGGTATGTAATATTCTTTACGATCTGGTGATGCTATGATAGCGATGTCATTGAGACTTCGTTGAGATGCGTGTGGGAGTCCGGTGGGACGAATACGCCGTATGAACTAGTGTGGCCCTCAAACCGAATGTGGAAGTCCTGCTGATCCGGATTGAGCCGCATCCCTTCTTTCTCTTGACCGTCACCTCCTCCTGGCCCAGCATGCCGTCTTTCACAGACGCCATCGTAGTCGCTGTCCTCGTCACCTGCGCAGCACTGGCTTGGAACCGCTCGAAAGCAAGCGCCGGCGCGCCATTGCCTCCAGGGCCGCCGCGACACTGGCTTTTAGGTAATCTCAAAGATTTCCCCAGAAGTAAGATTTGGCTTCGGCTCAGCGAATGGGCTGACCAGTACGGTACGTCGTAAGTTTGATTGTGTCTCTTTGCTAATGAGCCTGGGGCAACGTGAAGGTCCTGTCATGTCGCTCAGCCTACCCGGTGGCAAGACGATCGTCGTCCTCCAGACTCTGGAAGCAATGAACGATCTACTGGACAAACGTGGCGCCCTTTATTCGGACAGGCCCGAGACTGTTATGGCTAACGAGTTAATGGGGTTCAGTTCTGTGCGTCCTACCCGCAAGTCAGAGTCCCGGAGTCTTACCTTGCTGGAGACGGTGACATTGAAACAGGACGGCCCGGTTCTTAGGCGCTATCGCAAGCTTTGTCGTATGGCGCTCGGCACTTCAGCTGCGGAGAGATACGAACCAGTTCAGCAGGATGCCGTTACTCGATTCGTAAACACTATGGTCGAAACCCACACGCGCAGACCGCACGGGGATGCTGAGTTCCTAGCTCAAATTCGACTTGCGGCCATACGCTCGATCATGGGCATTGTGTACGGCATCCAAGTTGACGACGCATCCCATGAGGTTCGTGGAGTAGGATCACATCATCGTTTATACTGAACACATGGATATTAATTAGCACGTCAAGAACGCGGAAGCGTCTATTGCCTTCTTTGCTAAGGCTCTACAGCCTGGACGATATCTCGTCGATATAATTCACATTTGTAAGTTCCAAGGCAACACGGCAGGTGGCGCTAATGCTTTCCAAAGTGAAATACGTGCCGGCGTGGTTCCCCTTCGCAGGCTTTCAACGAGAAGCGAGGGAAGCTAGGGAAGTACGCGAACGTCAAGCGGAACTTCCATTCCGGCACGTCGTAGAGGAAATGGTGAGTGTTATTGGGAGGGTACCTTCCCGTGTACTCAATAAGCCGAGGCTACTGGCAGGGCTCCTCCGTCATTTGTGTCGCTCCTCCTATCGGATATGAGCGATACTAGTTCGCCTGACGCGGAACAGTACGAGCCTGAAGATATCAAGCAAGTGGCGCGCTCGATGTATAACGGTTCGTCAACTGTCGTATGTCTGTACCATCGCCATTCTCACCTCTTCCCCAGCTGGCGTCGACACGGTAGGTTGAGATATAATCCAGCTCCGACTCTATGGCGCTGACCAGTCTTAATCGTTCAAGACAAATTCAACACTCTGCAGCTTCGTTGCGGCGATGCTGATGCATCCCAACGTGCAGGCGAGTGGTCCTCAGGAGGCGGGAACCCTTTCTGATTTCGCGTAGACGCTGGCACAAGCCGAGGTGGACGGGTTTTATGGTGGTCCGAGGAAGTCTCAATTTGCAACGCCAGCTGATCGCGCGCACCTCCCATACGTGAACGCTGTTATCAACGAGACACTGCGCTGGCAGCCGGCAGTGGCATTAGGTTGGTCGATGCGGCACATTGTTTCGCAAACTTGACGTTTTTTATAGGCATCCCGCATCGCATCGTGACCACGCAGGACGACGTATACAAGGGTACGATCAGCGATCAAGAGAGCGCACATGACAATGATGCAGTTCCTCAGGTTATCTCATCCCTCGAGGCTCGACGATCATACCAAATATCTGGTGACCCCACTCGCACTAGGCTTTCTCGTTCTAACCGTCTTACATTGCGAAGGAACGTCTCTCGTACCGGACCTGACAAGGATACCTTGAACGACTTTGACCCTGCCCGCTACCTAGATGATTCACGTCGTCCGCTGGATCCTTCATACGTATTCGGGTTTGGTCGAAGGTGGGCCGCAGCGTTTAGCTGTGCACGTTCACAGGTCTGAGATCAGTTGCAGAGTCTGTGTCGGGCAGCTCGTCGCGGAAAACTTCATCTTCATGATGGTGGTAGCGATATTGTCGTCGTTTACAGTATTGCCCGCTTTGGACGCGGATGGCGAGGTTGTGACTACGACAGTTGAGTGGACAGGGGCAATGGCCAAGTACGTTGAGTTCGAATGGGGCATTTGATATACTTACCATCTGCACCCAGTACACCCATTGAGTTTCGCTGTAGACTTGTGCCGCGCACGTAGATGGAACAGTGATGACAAAGGGATGGATTTATAACTTAAAGACAAATATCTAACACTTCTTGGCGCGTGACCTGCAACGTTGGCATCGCGAGGATCGCCATTACTTCGCCGAGTGGATGCGGTGGCGACGGCTGCGACTACGCTTCTTATTCTTGCTGCAAGTCGGCTTCGAAGGCGGTGGTGGCGACGGAGTCTCTGTTGGTACCGGCTCTTGCGAGGTTGATGGCGGCATCGTGGTCTCTGGCGGCATTGTCGTGGAAGAAGGCTCTGGTGTCGACCCACCGTCCAGACCGGCTGCCTCTGCAATCTCGTCGAGGCTACTGTCCGAAATCTGCACCCGGTACACGTAGCTGGCACTCAAGTCACTACCAGTGTCATTCGAAAGCGTCGGAGGTATCTGCGCACCTATTGAACGTATGATCCGCAGCATTGCTCTCGTCGCCCTGCGCTGCCTCCCCGCGGTAGATGCCTGTGTGTGCCAGTCAGCGGTTACTCTCGACGTTCGGGATGTGATTCACCGATCTTCGGGTACGTGCGCCCGGTCAGCAGGTAGACGTTCTCGAGGCGGTCCTTCCCGCTGTCAAAGGTCTGCTTCTTGCCGTCAAGGTAGAACTCGAGCCAGCCGCTGCCGTCGTTTGCCGTGTTGATGGCAAAGCCAACACTATGAACGTCGATCTCGCTGTTGCCGGTGCTGAACTTTCCGTGCCACACTGGTTTACGCTGGGATCCGTTACCCCCTGAGGCGATGTTCAGCGCGCTTCATTGGTGCCGCTCGAGCAATACTCACCCGGTGTTGTGTATCCCAGCGTCTTGTTGCAGCGCGTTAGTCGCGCCTTGAGCATCGAACGACGGAAAGGCTCACCAGTTCATCTTCGCCTTCGAACTCCATGTGGAATGGGATGTTCTGCTGAGGTGCGGCAGTCTTATCGGCCTTCTTCCTATACTCCCATGAGACGCCGAGTGAATGAAATGCGGACGTCGTCGGCGCACCATTGGAAGAAGACGAGACCCTTGCGAGAGTGAGAGAGGCGGAAGGTGAACCCGACGAAGTACGTCTTGTCTTCCTCGATGTCGTGGTCGAGGATACGCATCTCAGCTCGGCGATAGTGCTCAGAGCGCTTATAGTGAAGCGCCGGCCGGTTCAGCGTCGTATCTGTCTCGGCCTTGATGAAGACATCGCTGCCCCCAGATCCCGCCGCAACATGGTC
Source organism: Exidia glandulosa HHB12029 (assembly GCA_001632375.1). Classification (NCBI taxonomy): domain Eukaryota; kingdom Fungi; phylum Basidiomycota; class Agaricomycetes; order Auriculariales; family Exidiaceae; genus Exidia; species Exidia glandulosa. Next base: position 26,059 of record KV426189.1, on the reverse strand, counting down.
GCCGAGGTTGAAGCTCTCCAGCTCGATGGCACCGAGATTCTTCGGGTCGTCGCCGCCATGGTAGTCGATCAACAATCTCGCATACGCTGCCGATGCTGCGAGGGCAAGAATGAAAGTCGAAGAAAGAAAGCCCCGCATAGCGCCAAAAGGAAGAGGAAATGAAACGAAACGAATAAGGTAGAAGGAAAAACCAAGTGAAAACTGCGAAAGAGAATGGAAAGCAAAGCAAAGGGGAGGGGATCTGCGAGTAGGCCGGGGGTCAGCGTGTGTTTGCGGTTATATTCGCGGAGTGATCGGCAGGGCGTGAGCGTAGCAGTGTAGCGGTCACGCTCGAGTGCCTCTTCGTAGCAGGGGTTTACACAGCAAGAAGGGTCCGACTTGGGCCGTTCATCCGCATTCGAGCTCGTACATTTTAGAGACGTCAGCAGGGGCAGAATGATTGCAGACTGCGAGAGGGTCCAAGTCGGACATCAGCCTGAGGATACTATCGTTGCATGTGGCGATGCGTCGACGCCGGCCACTTTCCCCGTTGCTTACTGGGTCAGTCGCTGTGAATCAGACTACATACAACCCTGTCTGGGAAAAGTCATGATTGTTGCCCAAGACGACACACGGTACTCAGACATCGCAACATATCTCTCTTGTCAACGTGTGCGAGGCCCATGGGGACAGTAGAGATGCTTCATACTGCCGCGGGACAGACCTCCGTACGCTCCTGGCAGCATCGCTGACCCGTTCTCAAGGTTCATTCCAGTACATTTTTGTCTTCTCCCGACACTAGTGCTTCAATGCTCAATAAACACTGGTCTTGGCTATCAGCACCTCCTCTGCGCAGGTGCTTGGCTGAGTCTGTCATATAGCGGCGGTACATCGGACTCTCGGCCATGACCCTACCTCGAAGAGAAGGCTTTTAAGTCGCTGCATTGCCTCCCGCCATCGAGATCGCCATCGTCTCTTGCTCTCACACCCTTCAGCGGATCGACCGCAGGACGGTCTCAGGGGGTCGCAGGAACTCAACGGCAAGGACAGGAGGTTGGGATAAACCCGCCTCCTCTCAGGATTCGCAGCGACAGCGTCTTTATAGTCGATAGGGCTCTGGAGCAGCTCTGGACTGATCAAGGGAACGTGCCTTCTGTGCCGCTTCAATCGACATTCCCACAGTCATCCCCACTGGCGGTGACGAGCTCCCGGACCATATTCATCTCTCCTTCCAGGGCCGCACGAGCAGACATTGCAGCGTACGCGTGTAACCGGACGACGCCCCGGTCAAGCGCAGACTGCAAGCCCCGGAGCATCCTTGGACCCTTCGACATGCATTGTTCCTGCTCGTGTGCCTGGAGACGCGCGCAGAGATCTCTTTCCCGCCTTCGAGACACATGTGGTCAGGCATCCCTGACCGCTGGATGATGCGCTGAAGCTGCTCCCGCGGAATTACCAAATCTGGCGACGGCAGTCTAGGCTGCAGCAACGACCTCACACTGGGATGACTGCTTTGACCTGGAGAACGCAAGAGATTTCCTGGGGAGTTGCAGATCGTCTTTGGCCTATGTTGTCGAGGATGTGGACGACGCGTGCTGTGCTCCCGGGCCGGCCGTGCGAGCCCGCGCGCCAAGGATCTTATACGTCGGTGCAGCGCCGGTAAGAGTTGTCATATTTCTTGGCTCTTACCTTGCTGCGCCTGGTTGTCATTGTCTGTCTATCTCCCTCGTCGCTCGCACAGCACTTGTCCACACTCAACGCCATGCTCAACACACGCTCCCTACTCTTAACGACGCTCGCGCCGCTCGCCGTGCGCGCCTTCGACGCCGGCGACATGTTCCCGCTCCCAGTCACCTCCGCCTGGTCCACCCTGCCCGCCGCGCCTGGCGTGAACGGCGTCGACCTCGTCAAGCTCGACAACACCGTTCTCGGCGTCACCAAAATACTCCACGACCTCGACTTCTCCGTCGTCACGGCGCCGGGCAGCGCACCCAATGGCACGTCCGCCTGGCTCGCCACCTATCCCAAGGGCAGCTACAACCCTACGGGGGAGCCTCGTGGAGGAATAGGCTTCTACTTCCCTGGCCCTGCTGGACACGACTGGAGCGACGCCAGTACAACCCAGATTATGTTCTCGTACGCCGTGTATTTCCCGACCGGCTTCCAATTTGTGTGCGTATCACACCAGATGAGAAGCTTTCGTCGCCTAACCACCAGCTCCACAGCAAGGGAGGCAAGCTTCCTGGCCCTTGTGCGTTGCGCGTTCTTTGTCTCCGTGTACGCCACTCACCTCTCGGTTACAGACGGCGGTGCCAGTGCCGACGAGGCCTTTGCGTGCTCTGGAGGTCGTCAAGAAGATCGCGCTGGATGCTTCGACCTTCGCCTCATGTGGCGGTGAGTTGTTCATTGCTGCGTCGCATTAGTGAAACTTAAACGCGTTTGTGGCACACAGCACGGCAGGTGCAGGCGAGATCTACGCGTATGTGCCGGAAACGGACGACAACACAGCTGCGCTATCAGAGCTGCAGAACACCGTCATTGACGACTCGTTCGGTGTCTCCGTCGCCCGTGGCTCGTTCAAGTTCGCCACCGGCGACTGGACCGCCGTAGCACAGCGTGTCAAGCTTAACACCGTCGGTCAGAAGGATGGCGAGCTTGAGCTCTTCGTGAACGGCAAGAGCGTTCTTCAGGCTACTGGGCTTGAGATCCGCACATCAGCAGCATCTGTCTTCCGTGGAGTGTGCGTGATTGCAATATTACATCTCACATCGGGCTTGGTTGCCTTTGTTGCCTCCATTACAGTCACTTCCAATCGTTCTTCGGTGGCTCGGACAACTCCTGGGCGACGCCCATTGACCAGCAGGTGCACTTCGCAGGCATGTCTGGCGCTGTCCTTGCTGCTGGCGCGTCACCCAACGAGGGCAAGGCTGCGTTCCCTCTCGGCGACAGCTCGACGGTCACCCGCACTCCTACCGGCTCGTCCGATCTCCCGACTGGTACGGGCACGACGTCTGGCGGTGACAGCGACTCCGACGGCACTGGCGCAGCAGGCGCTCTCCGTGTGTCGGGCGCACTCGTCGCCGTGGTTGCTGCAGTGGCTGCTGCATTCATCTAATTTCCAAGAGCGCACTTGGAGACATTTACCTGGATATCTAGTTACGATTTCTGACTCTGACTCTTTCTCGTTCTCGTTCCGCATACCGCGCATTTTTACGCGACAAGTAAATAGCACATCTATCGGCTCGGCCGGTCTTTCCTTGGCTCTGTAGTAATGGGAGACCCGTCGCTCGACATTCAACTTTAGGATCTGCACGCCGCGACGCTTCATAGACTGTGCTTCATTGTAACGCTTCTGAAGGATTACGAGGCTATTTGGGGGTTATCTTGGTAATGAATACTTCGGGACAGTGGCACGGAAGCAGCCGGTTCGCGTCTTGACTTTGACTTTCTGCCATGACTGCTATAAACCCCGCTCTCGCCGTCAAGCCTCGTAACTAAACTTTTCGGCTCAGTCCCGTACTCTGCACGTCGTCCGCACGCGACAGCGCCGTCCATACCACTGCCGGGTTCGCGACTTACGCTCTGCATCGAGGCTTTGGGTGAACTATATCGTCTAGATATGCATTTCGAGCAAACATTCCTGCACGTCGTAGGGATTTTGGTGGACTCTGGCGCTGGTCAAGACACCAGACCGGAAACTCGCCTGGCGAGGATACTTATCTGACTGGGCAATGCCGCGAGAAAACCTTGCGCACCGTGACGATGTGACGGTGCTCTTCATAGCGCTTGAGGATTCACGCAGGATATCGTCTCCCGCCTCGCCGACGTGCACCGGCTCTTGTGAACGAAATCCGGATGACCGGCTGGTCACCAGCTCGAATGAAAACCATCCGTGGATCCTCCCGCAGTGTCGACTGCAATGCGCTCAACAGGTACGAAGCTTCTTAGCTCTGTTCTATGGCGCGATCGCCCAGCTGACAAAGCTCGTGCTGATATAAGACCGACGCTTCTGGCACCACGCTCAATATTCGCCCCAAGATGTCGCAGGACGCGTTGCCAGTGTTCTTCCTTGGCGTTACGGGATATGTCGGAGGTACGTCGCAAGGCCCACCCGATTGTGAACGATCTACATTGATCGAACGTTGTCTGCTGATACTAACAGGCCCACTCCTCGCGCGTCTTGTGAAGCTGCTTCCAAACGCCCACGTTACAGCTCTCATACGCTCGGAAGCCGTCATCCCGCTCTATAAGGCGGCAGGCGTACACGAAGTCGTGCACGGAACACACAAGGACCTCGACGTGCGTACGCCCGGCCTGAGTCTCCGTCACGACTCCCTCTGATTGTGCATGAGTAGAAAATACGAACTGCGAGTGCCGCGGCCGAAGTCGTCGTCAACACCGCCGACTGCACAGATGTGAATCTTACGCGCGCGATCCTGGAGGGGATGAAGGAACGCTACAAGCAGACTGGCCGTCGTCCGGTTCTTATCCACACCAGCGGGGCGACTGTGGTCGGTGACAAAGCCGCGGGTGTACTCGACCCCAACGTTGCCGCTGCTCCATACGATGTATGTGCAATGCAGTACGCGCCCGGAACAGAGGCTCAGGCAGTCTGGTGCTACAGGATGCAGACGAGGAGCGCATTAAGAACATTCCGGACGATCGTCTTCCTCGGCCTGTCGATAAACTGTGAGTCAACTCCACACTGCGACTCTAGACGGCGATGAACTGTGTGTAGGATCTTTGAAGCAGACGCGGAAGGGATCGTCGACGGGTGGATCATTGCGCCGCCTATGATCTATGGCCCGTCGCGTGGCCCAGTCGCGCGGGAGACGATGATGCTCCCCATCCTCCTCAAATTCTCGTTAGAGACGAAGCGGGTGATCCGTGTGGGCGACGGGACCTCGACCTGGGACAATGTTCGTGCGCAACCCAGAAGCGAGTAAAAGACTGCTGACAATCTTGAAAGGTCCATCTAGAGGATCTCATCGACGTCTACGAGCTGATCATCAAGAAGGCACTCAGCACGGAGACACGCGCTACTCGCAGCTCGCCGTACTCCAAGTTCATCCTCGTCAGCAGCGGCAAGCACACGCACGGCGAGATAATGGAGATCGTCGCGGAGGCTCTCTTCAAGCGCGGTATCATACCCGCTGCAGAGGTGCAGCAGGTGACTCTGGACGAGGCGGCGGTCGTCAACCCGATCCTGCCGTACGTCTGCAACAACTCGTTCGCAGTTCCAACCAAGGCACGGAAGTTGGGTTGGACGCCGAAACATCTGACTTGGCGCAAGGACGTGGAACAGGACGCGGAGCGCATATTGGAGACGTTATCATAGTGCAATGTATGATCCCATGGCAATACGACAGAGAAATCGAACGCGTGCACAACAACGCATCGTCCTCGGCTCTAGCAATGGGAGACCGTGGCTCGGTATTCAACTCCAGGATGTGCCCGCATGATGTTTCATCGATCGTATATATTTGAAGGCTATGTAGGGATTCATCTCGGTGGTGCAGGCTCGGGAGCAGCCGGGTCGCGTCTTGACTTTGAGTTCCTTCCATGGCTGCGATAAATCCGTCCCTCGCCGTCAAGCACGGTGACGACAAGCTCTTCGGGTCGGATACGTACCCTGCCGAGTCTGCACGTCATCCGCACGCGACAGCGCCGTCCATACCGTTACCAGGTCCGTCATCCGCGCACAACTTCCACTCACGCCTTTGGTGAACACGTCTGTCCACGCAGATTTACGCTTCGAGCAAACATTTCTACGCTCGGCGACGAAATACGTTGACTCTGGCGCTGAGCTTGACGACCACGAAGCAAGTCTCACCGAGGAAGCGGCGTTGGTACAAACAGCGCGCTCGTCACACGAACTGGATCTCTTCCGCGACATACAATGGGGCGCATTACTATGGATGTCATTGCGAGATCAGGTGTGTCTATTCGAGTACCTTTTGAGCACTCTAACAGGACCTTTTGCTTCAGGTCATCGCGCAGTACCTGCAGGGAACCGTATTGTGCGTTGCGCGCGGCCAGGAATGCCGATGAAGCCTTGTTGACGCGTTTTTGCAGGAGTATAGCAACGCTTACTCTGTTTCCATGGGCCAGGAGCCTCATTGGCGGTTTCTTTGGCGGCGCATCGCGCAGGGTGTCGGCGGTGAAGGAGGGCGAGGGCGTTGGTTTCCTCAGATCCTGGTTCCGCGGCTTCACGGGCAGCAGCAGGTTGGCAAGCCGTTAACTGCATGCTGTCGACCATTGTATATCAGGTTTGTGTTTAATACAGCCAAGGACTTGCGACCGCAACTTGTGCCAGCTTATTGGCGACTTTGCGAGGCTGCAGAACAGTCTCCTGCGTGCGTGCGTCATTATGTGAGCCCAAGCGCAGGAACACCGCGCATACGATGCAACGGAGAGCAGATACCTCGCCAGCGCTGCTATGTTGCTCTTGCGTCATCATATTCACACCTACTTTCTTCAAGCTCTGTTCCTAGTACTTAGAATGTAGTCACGAGTCTGGCGGTATGCACGTGAATAAAATGGGTATAGACGGGGATAGATGAGTGAGTAACGAGTCGCACCTTTGCGAGAGCCGGAGAGAGGACGAGCACGTGAAATCCGAGCGGTTCTTTTACCCCGGCTGCGCCAAGTCCCCCACACCCACTCTCTGCTCTCTACCACAATGGCCTCCAAACTCCAGCAACTTTTGGGCACGTCCGGCAAGGCCAAGGTGCTCGCCCAGAACGACGACGACGTGGTCATCGTCTCTGCGTTGCGTACGGCGATTACAAAGGTGCGAAACTTGGGCGTCACCGGGTCTTGCGATGCTGACGGCAGGCACGCAGGCGAAGAAGGGCGGCTTCAAGGACACGATGCCCGAGGAGCTGCTCAGCAACGTGCTCCACGCCGTCTACACGCGCGCGAAGCTCGACCCGAAGCTCATTGACGACATCATCGTCGGCAACGTTCTCCCCCCTGGCGGCGGCGCAACCGCTGCCCGCATGGCCGCCCTCGCAGCGGGCATCCCCAACTCGGTTCCCATTGCCACCGTCAACCGCCAGTGCTCGTCCGGTCTTACGTCCGTTTCGCAAATTGCGGCGGCCATCACGTCGGGCAGCATCGACATTGGTATCGGCGCCGGCGTGGAGAGCATGACCCATGGCTACGGTGCCGGCGCCATGGCCGCGCGTTTCTCGGACAAGATTATGGAGAACGAGGAGGCTGCCGACTGCCTGGTTCCCATGGGCATCACGTCCGAGAACGTCGCAGAGATGTACAGCCTCAAGCGCGACGACCTCGACGCGTTCGCTGCCCGCTCATTCGAAAAGGCCGCCAAGGCGCAGAAGGAGGGCTGGTTCCGCGACGAAATCGTACCGGTCAAGGTCACCACTGAGGACGGCAAGGAGATTATCGTCGACCGCGATGACGGTGTGCGCGACGGCGTCACAAAGGAGAGCCTCTCCAAGCTTAAGCCGGCGTTCAAGGCCGGCGGCACGACCCACGCCGGCAACGCGTCCCAGGTTTCTGACGGTGCTGCCGCCGTCCTCCTCGCGCGCCGCAGCGTCGCGAAGAAGCTCGGTCTTCCCATCATCGGCAAGTTCGTTGCCGCCTCTGTCGTTGGTGTACCGCCCAAGATCATGGGTGTTGGCCCCGGCTACGCCATCCCGAAGGTGCTCGCGAAGACTGGACTCGCGAAGACGGATGTCGACTTCTACGAGATCAACGAGGCCTTCGTGCGTACTACAGTCGCTGCCCATCACGTGTTGTACTGACCCGCTCCACAGGCGACGCAGGCGTGGTGGTCTATCCGTGAGATCGGTCTCGACGAGTCGAAGGTGAACCCTCATGGCGGCGCTATTGCTCTTGGGCACCCGCTCGGTGCCACGGGCGCGCGGCAGATCGCTACGGGTCTCAACCGCGCAAAGCGCACGGGCGAGAAGATCTTCGTGACGAGCATGTGCATTGGCAGCGGCATGGTACGTTCTATGCGACACTCGTTGTGGAGAAGAACTGACCGAGTTGTGTGCGCTCAGGGCATGGCGGCCGTGTTCGTGAACGAGCAGTGAACGTGAACAGCAAAGTAGTTGGACGAAGCGGGATGCGTAATGGCGCAGATGCTGTTGTATACTGTACACATGAACAGCTTGTTTATTTTCTCCAATGCATTTTGAGGATATGTTACAAGTTACAACCCATGGGACTTGTTCGGAAAGTCGCGGTCGCCAGTGCCGCTTGGCCAGTCACCGTCATCATGCCCTCGTCGCCGAAAGTGTTGCCCTATCTGCCGCGACGGCCCACGAGTCCGTCGGAGCTGGACGACGACCATGATATCGAGGACGCGCCGCTCATGGCCGCGGACGAGCTCGCCGACGGGACAGGGACGGGGCGACCGTTCCACTCGCGCATAGACTGGGACCGGTTGCGCTCGGAGCAGCGCGGGTCGGGCATGCTGTTCAAGCGCGTTGCGCTCGTTGCGCTTATGCTTATACTCTTTGTGATCGCGTTCCAAATGAGTCGGCGGCCGGTCAGATAACCTGGTCACTGGGTTCGTAAAGAACTATTCCCTCCCATTTCCCCCGCCCAAACCGGGTCCCTCCCATTTCTATATAGGAGATCCCTTCCAAATTGTAAGACTGTAGAATTTCTAACTCAAGATCGTAATCCAGTGAACCCAGTTACATCTGTACAAAGAAAGTCCAAATCCCTCCCAAAATGCGCTCTCAGATCCCGCCCAACCCAGAGAGCAATTCCCCGCCCAACCCAGTGAGCGAGTTCCCGCGCGCAAAAGATACACAGATCCCTCCCAAAAGGCGCCGTCCAACCGAGTTGACTGAAGTTACTGCAGCACTTGGCGCTCAATCGCTCGTAAGATCTATTACGTCAACATGTCGCTTCTTGGAGGGACCGGCAGGCGTGGTGGGA
>KV426189.1:0-16526 GCA_001632375.1 Exidia glandulosa HHB12029 | reverse complement strand
ACGTACCAGGAACGAAGTCCTTCTTGTGCTCGCCGCAAAGATTTGTGCCAAGAGCACCGACCTCGCGACAGTCCAAAGCGCACATCCCGAACTTGCATCGACTATGCGCTGACGCCTCGCACACCTCGCATTGAACTGCGTTCTTCTTGGTGGTAGGGTGTGTGCTAAAGAACTTGTACTTCCGCTGATCGGTGCGGCGTCGGTCGTCCTCCGTCACCGTAAGGCCAAGCATCTCTAATAGTCCAGCTTCAGATGCCTCGGCAAGCGCTTGAGCCGTCTGGGTAGGCGCTTGAAGCGGTCGCGAGGGCGTCTTGCTGAGGGCTGGTCGGGGAGAGCGCTTGACGATTGACTGGCGGTGGTGCGCGTTTGGTGTGGCGCCTGGGACCGGTGTGTGAATTCTCGACGAGGACGGGGTACGATAAGAGGGGCTGGAAGTTGTGGCAGATTCAGCGCGCTTAAAGACACATCAGTATTGAGCAGCCATGTAGCCCCCACGAGGCGTACCTTCTCAGACTTGAACCACGATCTGGATTTGGGCGAAGGTGGTGGCTCAGATGAACCCGAGAAGGCCGTAGGATCCTCGCGTCGAACGGCGTCGTATGCTGCCTTGACCTGAGCATGGCGATGCGCCCGAGCGTCGTCCAGGTCTGAACGCGATGGTGAGCTCGTGGACGGTGCTGACTGGCGCTTTGCTTGCGGCATCTGCGCTGCTCTCGCGAGTGTGCCATTGTCACGGATGTACATCAGGCGGTCCAGCGGAGATACGCGGTTCGGGTGGGTCGCATTGACATTCGTATCTAGAAAAGCAAGGACCTCGCCGTTGACCTCGCACTACGCGTGGTGAGACCGATTCCGAAGCTCACAGACGAATGCGTACCCGTAGTGGCGCTCTGCCAGCATCTTCAGCTTGCCAATCGGGGTTCAGCGCCTGGAAATGGCACTGGCAGACGAGTTCAGACACGCAAACCATTGCGATGGGATGTTGCGAGAGACAAGGTGTGGTGGACGGAGATTGAAAATACACGGAGAACTTGTGGCGAGCAGAACCACGCTCACGTCGGATGAGGCCGAACGACCACGCACTGATTGTACCCATTATGACGTGATAGCATTGGTGAGAGCACATACGACTCTCCAATGGCTTGCACATGCCGACTTTGTCGGTTGAGATGGGACTAATTCCTGTAACAAAACTCGACGGGTTCAATTCCATTCAAGTCCCCCAACTCAAACATTCACTATGTACCTTGGCAATCACCCCATGATAATCCAATAAGTTCAGGTTCTCCGACCGAGCTATAAAACGCGATACACGATGTCTTCCCGGCAATGACCGGGATCCAGGGTCCACCGCACGCACAACCCGGCAGCTTTATCCGTGCGCTGGACCCTGGATCCCGGTCATTGCCGACCAAGCGTCGTCGATTGTGAATTCTGCCCGCAATTCGTAGTGAGAACTTCCAAAATCATTGTTCTCGGGTTGCCAAAAGTCCACAGTATCCTTATGTTTAGTGAAAGGGTTCTTTCTACCATAATTCGCGGAGGAATTGCGGTTACTTCCATGGGAGTGACACTGCGAACGAGTCTGGAGAGCAAAGGCGCTGACAATGCATTGGTACCAGTAATTAGATATTTGTATCTCGTGGATGCCACCCTCGCTCCATATTAATAATGAGTACAGTGTTGTGGTAGTGGTGGTGGTGATGCAGGAATGCAGCAAGCCAGCGACAAGCGAGACAAATGTCTATAATTGAAAATAGACCGCGGACATACAGAGAGGATGTAGCAAGGGGAAACCTGGTGAGAAGAGCGACATCGTCTTCAGCAAGTGGCGCAGAGCAGGTGACAATGTCGAGGAGCGAGACCGGATGCCATAGAAGAACAAGAGCGCGACAGTGCAGGTAATATTGTAACATGTGCGGCGCTGTTGAGTAAAGCACACAGGGACAAGCATCCGACAGAACTGTAATGCCAGGCGAGGTCCTGACAGCGACGTTGTGCGTGAGAATGGTGTGCGCGAGACGCGGCACAGCGGTGGTAGTTGACAACCTGAATGAGTGGACCCAAGCGTACTGTAGTCGAAGCAACTAGTATTTTAGCATCAAAACGTCGCCACAGATAGCTAGTCCTGTATGGTGGAACTGGCGCAGTTCACAGTACTGTCCTGAGCGTCAGGTGAACGGACGTGTTGCACTGACGGGCGAGATCGCGCAGGGTGTAAGAAGTTGGAACACTTACACTCGCACGGCGAGTGTGAATACTCGAGACAGTGTAGTGGAAGGAAGGAAACGGCGTGCAAATTGCGGCCCGCAGGCAGCACGCTCCAAGTTTAGTACTGTACAGCTGCCGGGCGGAACGGGAATCACGATAACTCTGCTCTTCTCCATGTCGCGTTCAAGCCGAGTTTCGACTTTCCGAGTCTGCAGCAGGTGTTTACATCCTCGTGTATACTCATATAGGTCGGTTTAGGGGTGCGCATGCTCGCTGCTGGCTTGTATACGGGTCTGATAATTAATTTCTGTTGCAGGCACCTCGCCTTGCCCTGCCGCTCCTCTCGCGCTAGGAACAGCTCGCCCAACCGCTCATTAAATAATTTACGCAGCTCTATATGCTCTAGGAAGCTTCTGGGCATGTTGTGTTGTGCTCAAGTACGCGTACATTACTCTGTCGCGAGAACACGTTCAACAGCTTGCAAACTGTCCAGCGCAGAGTAGCTCAATCTCGCCCGCGCTCGCGTTACGGTGGTCCAGACGTACTCGCAGATCAAGCCTGTGCGTGCTCGCCGCGCGAAGTGGTGAGTGACTGTATCATGACATGTATTCTTCTACTAACATGCCGCAGCTCAGCGCACGCTGTGTACCTGACCCGATAAAGACGACAACACCGTGCCCGTTGCTTCCCCAGCAAAGAAGAAGACGAGCAAGAAGGCCGGCAACGTTCCTTACGCTAGCTGGTGTGATGTGCCCATCGAGGGCGAGGACGAAGGCGTACGCATATCTCGCACATGCATTGACCGTCGGCTGACGCGTCACTCTGCGACTTCTAGAATGGTCAGATCTAATATGCATCCTTCGCGTCGCGCGGGCGTATATGGACTGACGTGCGCCTGTATAGCGACGACTCAACCGACATAAGGCGCAAGATTCGCGCGCTGCAGAAGGCGCCGTGTACTACTCAACTATTTCAATAATACTACAATAACACATCTGTCCAGGTTATTTGGCTCTTGGGTATGCTCCTGGCCGAGGCGGCAATGAAAATGGCAAATGTCTTCATTTGGGCAGTCGGCCCAGGAGTGCGTATCATTGTGTCACAATTTGTCCTCCCGTACGTGCTGCCCTCGCCACTTGGAGCAGTTCTCTGATCAATTTTCAGAATATCTCTGTAACTTTTAGGTTTCTCGCCTTGTGCTGTCATCGTAACTTGGCCTCGTACCTCAACCGCGTATCCCTTTCCTCTCCTCCTGCGCCGACACAACCTTTATTCCCGGACTTTGCGGTATGTGTAGTGCTGAATTTCTGTGTGCTACTGAATGATATTATACTCAGAATTTTTTCTGCCTTCGCTGTGCTTGGAGAGGTCCTTTCTCACGGGTCGAAGGTTGTCCGGCAAATTCCGAACCACCAACCCGTGGGAAAGCTTCACTGTGCGTCTGCCGTCCATTCCCTAGTCCTAAGCTCTACTGATAATGGTACATATTCCCTATCTTACACCCTAGTTCCGGATTCTTTCATGCTGGTCCCAAACTGGGAGTATGATAGCCAAAAACGGTGCGTCACTTTGCCGCGGCGGCTCTATCCATCTCATTCCTCATCAGATTTTACCAGGACCCGTGTATAAAGCAAAATCGTGACTCAATACATGTACAGCTTGCGTTATTCAGTCCATTCGTGGCTACTGCGGCCTGACTCCAGCTCGCGCGAGTTCAAGCTGACGCATGAGGTCTTCGTTTCTCTTCCGAATCGCCTCAAGTTCCTGCTCGCGCGCGGTAATCACTTCACGCTGCTCCTCGTTCTCCTTGCGCTGGGCGTCGATCAACTCCTGGCTCTTCTTCCAAGTGGCGGCCTCGTCGCGGCGTAGAGTCTTGATGTGCGGTGCTGTGGCATCTCGAAAGAGACCAACGATCTCTTCAACCACCTTGGGAACGGCTTCTTCGCGGACATTGGGCTCGTCCTTGCCAGTGTCCGCGTCTTTGATCGGAAGCCAGAACTTGTTGTCCGAGCCCTCGAGGTGTTCCTGAACACTGCCGCTCCAGAACGTATGGATATGACCGAAGCCCGCGAAAGGACGGTAGAGCGTGAGGTAGAAACCAGGCAGACGATCGACAACACTTTGTCCCTACGAGGAATTCCTGGTCAGTACATTGCTGCCTGGGCGCAGTCGTGTGTACATGTACTTACCGCATTGCAGGCGGTCGCAAACACACTCGTGCCGCGATTACCTTGCGCGTCGGGACCAGTCATCTCGGGTTCCTGTTTACGACGGCGACGCGCAACTTTGCAAGGTTAGTGGCGGAGTAAAACCCGAGAGCAGCGCGCTTACCGAGGGGCTGCGGGACAAGCTCATCCGTGCCGGCGTTGGGCATGAACTTGACATAGTACTCCTGGCGCTCGCCTTTGCGCCCCTCTCCAATGGCCTGTGCGCTGCTCTCCTTGGCCGACTCTAGGGCAGCGGCTCTCGAGTTGTCGTCTCCGTCACCAGGTACAGCGCTTTTCTTAGGCTTGCTCTTCGACTTGTGCTTCGGTCGTATGGCTGGAGCGCTAGAACCATTCGGACCACCGACGCTTGAGCGAGGAACGGCAGAACCATTCGAACCACCAGCAGTTGAGCCAGAGGACGGGGATGAAGGCTGAAGCGGAGCAGCTGGTTCCTTAGGCGGCTCCTCGGGGGTCACGGTAGCACCAGTAATTGGCACGGTATCGTCGTCGTCGGCAGTCGGCTCCTCCGGTAGTACTGCGTCCGCCTGAGGAGAACGAGGAGGGACATCGTCACCAGCTGGAGGTGTAGGCATAATCACGTCGGAATCATCTGCAGGCCCATCGTCTAGTGTGTCTGGCTCGTCATCGTTGTCGTTGTCGTCGTCCGGAGTGTCGGTGTTCGTGCCACGATGCTTGGCCTTGAGTGACTCGATGAGGGCGCGTGCAGCAATCGCGGACTCGTTTTGCAACGACGATTGTTGCTCCTGGACTTTCTCCCCGGCATCGCAGCGATGACCGGCCATGAGCGGGGGCTGTCCAGTGGTAGAATCGATGCAACCACGACGGCAACGGGGCTGGCGACGACCTGGCAACGTAGCGCTCATATTAGACAGCGCGCTCGCTGTACTTGGGGGCGGAGTATTCTACTTTGGAAGTGAGAACGCTGCCGCATAGCAAAATATTGGGCGCACCTGAATGTCCGTTTTGTGGCGACTACTCGTCCGAGTTGGAGCAACCACAACGCCAGCAGCGGCCTTCATTGCAGCACGCTCCTTCGGACCAGGCTTGGACTTCTTGGTCGAAGGCGCAGTTGGGGCGCTGGCAGCATCTGTCGAGTTCACTCGTTTGCGGGGAGGCATGAGAACGGTAAGGAGCAGAGTCAAGTTGCGGAGTTCAACACGCTGACGCGCTTCCGTAATGCCTCACCGTGGTGCAGCCACATGCGTGGTCATCGTTCCAACCACGCAACTGTTGTTGCCGTACACGACAGCGGTAAAGTCCGAACCATCCGACGCTTCCCTGCTCCCAACCGCCCTCCATGTCACATTTTCGCATCCCATCCGACCTCTTTGACCCAGACCGAGAGGTCAAGGCTCGCAAACCGCGAGGTGTGGGAAAAGGACCATCCGCTTCACAGGGTGTGTCTCGCGCAAGACCCAAGCGCAGCGACTCGCGCTCGTCGTCTCCGCCACGAAAGCTACCAGCCCATCCGGTCAACCCTGTACCGTCCCCGGTAGTTTCTCCGTCCAAGCCACGCGGTTCTACAACTACATTCCCTCCTGTCGACCCTGCTGTCCATTTCACTGCCTACCGTGAAGCAGTTCTTCAACACCACATCCCGTATATCGCCATCGACGAACATACATATCTCGCAAGTCGCTTCAAACCGGGTACAGAGTTTGAGCCTGTATGCCTTACTATATTTTACAATGAGCACCACTAATACCCGTCTAGGTGGCTGCGAACCATTGGGTTCACATCCGAAGTTGGGCTGCTCTCGACGGTGTGAAGTTCGCGTGCGAGTGTAGCGACTCTGAGAAATTTCACTCTTGCGTCCATATTCGCTTCATTGAGATGCACGCCACCGATATTGTGGCAACTCAACTTCCATGTGCGTTTCAGCTTACCCATTTCCTGTCGTTGCATGGTTCTGACTGTGGTACAGCTTCGGCAGACGTCTTATTCGGTATGCATCGGCTCCAGCTCGACCACGCAAATCCTACGGCAGCAGTCCTTTCCGCAAATTCAACGTTCTCTGTTCTCTCACGCACGCGCACCAATGTAACTCACACAATCGTGCATCGGTCCCAGTATTCCGACCAGTCTGCCACCTGGACATGCAGCAGGCATATGAGCTCGCGAACGGGCTGTGAGCACCTTACTCGCGTGAAGGCCTTCATTACCGGGGATGTTGCAGCGTCCGAAATATTCCCCGATATTGATAAGGAGGGTTCAACTACGCTCCCTCGTCAAGGTACACCGCTTTGCCCCTAGTTCTGTCGATAGCTCTCCACTTATTGCTCACTCTGGCTTTCCAGTTGAGCGTACAGCCGCCATAGCAAGAACATCCCTGCTCGAGCGTTCTGTCTCTCATCTTCCCATTGGCCCACCGCTGTGGGCCCGTCTGCCGTCCGACATAATTCCCACGTATCGCACTGTCTCGTTTACGGCTCTACCACCCATCATACCTCTGGACAATACTGCTCTTCCGCGCTGTCGCTGTGGCTGGACTATGACAGCTCAACCTGATGCTGCGCAGATCCAGACGATTGACTGCATTGTCTACGGTGTTCAGAACGCGGTTCGAAGGCAGATTCAGGTCGTCCCTTGCACAGTCTGTCCTCCTCGCTTCGGGAACTATGCTGGTCCGGACCTTGGCACGCTTGGACTGTACAACTACAACAACAAGCGTGTAATTGCGCACTCGCTCCTGAACGATTATTCCAACAACTTCACCAAGATTGCTACTCCGTTCAATGGCTACGTTGACGTTGTCTCTCGACGCTATACTGAGTCCGAGGAATCTGTCGACCTTGACCTTGCGTTCCTCTCTCCTGACGACTTCCGCGCAATCTGGTTCGGTTTTGCCCGTCTGCAGCACAATGATGTTGCATTTGAATGTGTCACGTGCGGACGAAACCCTCGAGTAATAATTGCTGATGGCATCAGTGCTGGTTTCGACGTCAAGCAACTCCAGGCGTCGCTGAGGCCACCGACGCTTGTTGACGAGAGCTCGCCGAAGGTTCCTGATGTCATGCGTCACCCTCCGTCACCGCTCATCGACAATGCAACCCTTCGCCGTGATACGCTCGCACTGGTCAAGTGGCGACGCGCACTTAAGCCGAAGGCGATTAGGGCACTCTGCGCAGCACCTCCCCTGGAACCTGAGCTCCGAACAACCAGCGATGATGACTCCCTGTCGGATGTTTCTGCAATCGATGCGGACGCTGAGCCAGAGCGTGCTGAACGTGCGCATACACGGGCTTCTACTGCTCGTGCGAGACAGGAGCGCGAGCGTGATTTGGCCAATTTAGCATCGGCCACCGCTGTGGCCGCACGGATACGAAAGCATGTGATCGCCCTTCCGGACTCGGCGACGTGGAGTGCAGCTCTATGCATCGTCTTTACTGAGCATATGCAACTCGGCGGTGATGACCATTCTCATCGGCTTTACTGGGATCTTCTGGAGCAGGTACGCATTTGATCGTCCAGTATTGTCAAACAGAAATCTCACTCCTTCCAAGTTATTAGCGCACGAGTCCGTACTTCAGCTGGCACCGCATCGCACCTGGTCACTTCTAGATGCGCTCATCATTAGTCACACGGACGATTCCGCGAAGGCTGTCGCGAAGCCGATCGCAGAGTTACTTCGCGTGCAATGTCCCGCTGTCGGACTAGTTGTGGTACACGAGCTTGCTCAACACGACCGCATTAGCCCAGCTATGTTGGAAATCTTGAGATGGATCTCGAGCGCGGCGTCCAGGGCATTTGGTCAACTATGTCGGCATCCCGCCCCCGCACCGGGACCCGTTGAGACCGAGGATTGGAGAAAGGTGAACCATCTGCGGGATTGGTCACTGTTAGCTCATCGTTGTGCAGACTGGCTGTTATTATCCTCGCGGGAAGGTCAGATCACGGCCAGAGTACCCCAACCTCAAGGACGACGGCAAAATCGAGCGCTCAATAAAGTCAGGTAAGGGCGGGATTGGCTGCGACAAGTACTACGAGGCGTACGGCAAAGGCGGTCTTACGGGCGGGCTCATGGCGCTCTGGTGCACGCACAGCATCTGTTACGGGTTCCACATCATTCCCAAAGGCGAAGGACGGAACGACGTCTTCTCGGCACTATACTGCTATTGGGAGACTATGCCCGAGGTCCTCATCTACGACTATGCTTGCGCCGTAGCACCGTATTGCATGGCGCGCGAGCCAGACCTGTACAAGGCCACTCTTGCCGTCGTTGACAAGTTCCACGGCGCCAATCACAAGTCCTGCTCCGGCGCGTGTATGATGACCAACTATATTCGCACCGACCCGTCACTCGACAAGTACAACTCGAGCGCTGCCGAGTCCGGGAACAGCGCCCTTGGCCGGATCCGGAAGTCCATGAGCTACATGACGCAGGAGCACGCGATTGTATTCACACAGGTATTCCTCTCCTTATGGAACCGCATGAAGGTCCGTAACCTTTCGTAATCCTGTACTACCCGGTAACCCTGTATCTACCGTTCCTTATATATATTCAATGTGTGCATTCAGTCTAGAGTACGAGTTTGATGGGCTACTGGGTTAACTGTGATCTTGTTTGCACCATCCCTACTCGGGGGGATGATTTGGGAGGGAATTGTTGCGGGCAATTGGGCGGGATTTAGGGTTTTACCAAGGTTTTACTGTCAGCACTGATCGCGCCTCTCGATTTCCAGAGTCACGTTCTAAGATTATATTTGGAAGGGATCTCCTATATAGAAATGGGAGGGACCCGGTTTGGGCGGGGAAAATGGGAGGGAATAGTTCTTTACGAACTCGGTCACCGGGTTAGCCCCGGCCGGTGCAGGATCCTGGCTGGCGTCCTGACGCGTGAACTCCTTTCGAATCGACTCTACACCGATACCGTAGATGAACTTGTACGCTATGCAGAGCTATAGTAAGCACTGTGCTCGCTATTACGGTTGGGTACTGATCATCTCTTCAGACGCTCGTAACACGCCCCTTGACCGTGAACCCCTCTTCGGACAATGACTCTCGTTCTGTCTCCCAAGGACGCTGCTCTCGCTCCTTACACCCACTTATTCTCGTCGCCTGTCGCCTGTCCTGTGTGTTCGCTCCTCCCAGAACTTCGCTTTGCCGCTGTCCGTCCTATTTCGCGTATTGTAATTGACATCTGGCCCGCCCATCCTTGACAACATGCTTGTTACCACCGTGAAGAGCAGCGCGCACTCGGTTTGACAACGAGGTTACAGTCTGTTATCGCGCTCACTCTGACTGCGCGGGTGTGGCGCTGACATCGCCGTCGCGGGCGCGCGTTTTCTGTCGCGTTTACGTACAGTTCACTCTGTAATTGCGCACAAGAAAGTATTATGCGCCGCGGCAGGCAATAGACTGACGACATGAACACCTGGACCAGGTCGTTACCGTCATCCTTGTATAGATTACATAGAAACCTCCTTCCTGGAGCGCGACGGTTTGCAAGCGCTCACTCATATTTGTCGTGTGCTCTACCCACGGGAGTTCGAGCCGATATCTCCATGACATAGCCCGTCTCGGAGGTGTTGAGCGTTGGTTTGTAGAGCGCTTGCTGCTGTTCCCTATGTAGCACCCGAGCTGCGACTACAGCAATGACCTGAATAGATCATGAGACGATGTCATTCAATACTGAGGCGACTCACATAGTCAACCACGTAGAGGATGAAGTAGCAAATGACGATAGTTGGCAGGCTAGACGAAGGGAGTTCAGGTTCCGGTTACATGTGGCAAGGCGGAAGAGTTGCTCACAACCACCCGGTGCCCACCCAAATGATGAGATCTGTTGGATTGAAGTCGACAAAAGCAAGAAGGGCGACGGCGACTCCTCCGATGATGCGGGAGAGAAGCGAGTACCATTCGAAACCTATACATGCCCAGGAGAGAACATCGGTGAGTTATCTATAAGCCTGTCGGAATAATAGACGCACGATTCTTGTGTAGTCCGTTGAATGTCATGAGCAAGGCCAGCGAGAGGAGGAAGAATCCTGCCACAGCGCTGACCCATGTTGCCGGTGCGAACTTCTCAGCGGCTGTTGCACCAGCGATGTCTTCGAGGAACGGAGGGAAGATTGCAGTGGTGTTGAGGTGCTGCATTGCCCAGACGGTATCTAAAAGCGAGTGAAGAGCAACAAAATTCAGGCATCGATGCCTGAGCTCAAGACGTTGTGCGCACCATTGACGGCGAAGCCGTTCAAGTTGTCGTCGCTGATGTAGGAACTAAACTTTGAGTTTTGTTTGTCGTCGAGCACCTTGAACGTCTGTGGAAAGTACACGTCAAAACCTGTCTTGCCGGGTGAACGGGGGAACCTCACGTTTCCTAGCGCTTGAAGAGCTGCGGCGAAAGCCCTGAAAGTGAACTCGATCCGCTTGAACCTTTCTTCTGTGAGATCGGGAACCTCAGCGATTAGGCTGCTGAGCAATTCGGGCGGGAGGTGTCCGGTCTTGTTCGACAGCTTCTGAGAGAGTTCGGGGAGACTGAGTCCAATTTGTTGGTACGCTGACAGAAGGTCTTCTGGCGGGTGGTCGAATGAGGCCAAAGACGGGAAGACGGTGTTGATGAAGAAGTTGAGCGAGTTCAGCAAGGTCTAATAGCCTGTGTCAGTCTACGCTACGTCGAGCGGCTCGTTGGCTCACAGTAATATTGAGGAGCGACTTCATTCCTATATCATCTCATGAGCAACGATCGTACTGCTGAGACTAGGGATGGATCTCACCTTCCAATAGCAGGATAATAAACTGGAGGAGGAGGCAGCGTGAGAGGCGAGCGACTCAGAGGTGTTCATATCCGATAAAACGCACCAGTTGTGTCGCGAAGTGAACCATGATTATCATCTTCTGGCGCAACGGGGTGGGCGCAAGGCGTGCCCTGAACGATTGGAAGTATAGTATGAAGATCAAGAAGACAAGCAACCTACGCCACGGTGACTGTGGTCAGCGCTCCGAAGTACCGTACTATGCGGCCATAGTCGTACGCACCCAACGGCGAAGACTTGTGCGGCAACACTCGCATTAAATCCAACACTCTTGGCGGCCGAGACCTGGAAGTTGCGTGAGTGTAATGACGAGCGGGTATGGAATTGCTCACTATAGGATCAATCAGCCCGTTCAACCCCTCGCCAATGACGACAGTCGTCAGCGTCGACAGTCTCTCAGGCATCGAACCCGTCCGGAGAAGCCCACGAGGCATTGAGGTCTGTATTGCTCGATTAGCGCCGCGCGACGTCAGCATTAAGAACGGCGCGTCCAGCTTACATAGAAGTATGCAACGACTTCAATACCGATCGCCAAGATCCAAAGGACGAACTTGAGTGCATTGGCTCCTTTCGAATCCGGATGGGCGCGGGTGACCAAGAACGATATGAGGAATAGGGTTGCTGATGCGCACAGCGTCCCGATGAGGATGTACAGATGCGCGAGTCTCCGCTGTTTGGCATACCGCGTAACTGAGAAACCGACTCCGAGTCAGCGGTGGAAAGCAGCGAATGCGAAGCGCGGACCTCGGAAGTATTCGATCGCGAGGAGGAGACGGCTGACGAAGAACACCATAGATATGGCAAGGAATGCACGTTTGACGTAGGTCTCCTCGCTGTAGGGGTGTTGAGCTTACGGTACCATGAAGAGAGCACGTTGGGACTAACGCAGCATCACCAGCATCCGAGTCGCTAGGGTCATCGGCCTTGATACCTAATCGGAGTGGGGTTGAGCATATGAATACGTACGACGAGGCCTCCTCACCGATTGTTACATCGAATCCGTCGGTGAACCTAAGGAGAGCTCGTGAGCTGATCAGATACCGCGGCTACGATGAACTCACGCGCTCAGTGTCCCGAAGAGGATGAACTGCAGGAGGAGGAAGATGCGGTGCCACCAGTCGTTCACGTAAAACTTCGTACGCGCGGAGGCTTTGCATCAGTCCAACTGCAGCACAGACACTCATGCTGAGGTACCTTCGTGTCGTACAAGACCTGTAAAAGACACCGCTGAGTTATTTGCTCCTGAGTGCACAAGGACCACCTACCTGTGCGATCCACAACCACCACGTCAAGGCGAAGAAGAGCAGATACGAGACCACCGTCTGCGAGCCGACAATCAGCAATCGATTCGTCCTCCGTCGCCAGTCTGTGTCGTATTTACTCACCATGGGGCCTTTGATAGGAGTATTTGCCGACAACCCGCTGAAAGTGATAGTCCACGCTACCAGTGCCAGTGGGCGCATCATAATCAGCGACAGCTGCCTCATAAAGTACCTTAACTTTGAAAGCTTACCCAGGTCAAAAAACTACGATGGATTTTTCAATTTACACAAATCAGTCCGCGCGCGCTCCGAGTCGTACCAGTTCGAGCCATTCCGGGACTGCTTCGACGCGTGTTTCTTCCGGATCCTCTTCCTGCAGGGACGTGACCTCGTCAAAGTCGACGTTTTCTTGACTCGGATCGAAGGGCGAGTGGGAGAGCGGGATGACCTTTTGTCGCAACTGGGTCTCGAATCTGCGACTAGGGGCCCGATCAGTATACGGTACCTACGCAGCGTCAGAGCCTGAGGACGAACTCGGCAGGATATATCGGAGCGTTGAAGTATGCGGGAACCCAACGCATCGTGAGGAGAAGCAACCGGGACTGTGGAGTTGGGGGGAAAGAGAAGAAAGAAACGAAACACGCAGCAAGCAGACTCTCGTCCCGAATTTAAGAGAGCACGATTTGAGGCACGATGCTGTGAGTAGTCACTGCGGGCCCGTCGCATTGCACAGGTTTCTTTGTATGAGCGCGTTGTTTGGTGTTCGGTGAACCGGCGATCCGTCCGGATTGGGTCGTGGTGATCTGCTCATCATCGGTCATCGGCGTCGAAGCTTAAAGCGGCGAGCACTCAGTACCAGGAAGCATAGATATAGACGAGAGGCAAGAGCATGGGAGGATCGAGATGATGCGAGCGCTCAGCGCCATTCTCTCGAAGCCGTAGAAACGGAGAGAAACACTGCGACTCGTTCGTAGGCGGTGGATCTCCAACCCTGCATATCATGATTACTGCGGTGATCTCGTTCCTGATCGCGCTCAAGTGGTCCGAACGCTCTGGGAGTACGCCCTCGTGAGGGTGTAGCTCTCGTGCAACAGTCAACGACATAAACGTGGCACAGCTACTCCCTGCTGGCGACGCAGAGGAGACAGAGCTTATAGAAATGAGCAAAGGTTCCGATAGTGACACGGAGCGCGAAAGTTGGAGCGAAAGTTGCGAGTCCCGCACATGTACAGCCGCTGGCGGGAGCACGACCAAACGAGACTTGCAGCTGCGCAAGAAGACGGGCGGAGATGCACAGTCCATGCAAGCGTGGCGAGAGCGTCCGCTAAGTACGGAGGCCGCGAACAAGGAACAAGGTGAAGAGGGCGATGGAGAGTCCATGAGGAAGGGCAGCGCGAGAACTTTGTTTGCAAGCGCGCTGTTGCAATCCGGAGAGAAATGTAACAAGTGGAGAAGACGGGTTCAAAACATAAGTCCGCGGTGACAGGCATCCGAGCCGGGAGGAGGAGAACCGTGGCGCGTCAAACGGTTAACGCCGACGCGAATTCTGAACCTGTCTCCGCCCAATTCTGTCGCGTCGATTATCCCGCCTAAACAGCTATGCGCACCATCGACTCTGTAGCCTTTGAAGTCCGCATGTTCCCGGTTCGCTCGCAATAGGAGGGGCCATCCCCTGTTTCGTTTGCCATGACGCGCTGGGAGGGGGCGGCGGTCGGACCCGCGCCGCTTGCACCATGACGCCTTATAGACGTCCACAGGAGCCGGATACGCCCGCCAACCCACTACGAACCCACAATGGCGTCCGCAGAGAACCAGTTTGGGCAGGGCACGTCCTACTCAGTTGCCGCGTCTGGCGTCCCCACAGGCGTGCACAAGCATCTGCCGCGCGCCGGCGACGAGAATGTGCCTGGTGCGTTCGACGCTGTCGTCAACTGCGTAGCTGACTCGCACGCGTCCAGGCTCCATCCATTCGACGAGCAGTGGCAAAGGGGAGTCGCACGCGACGGGCAAGTCCATCGTCCCTCACAAGCTTCAGGAGTGCGTTACTCGCCCACATCTGGAATCGCTATCCGCGTCCTGACCTGACCCGCAGGGCTCTTCCGGAGAGCGTGGAGCGCGCCGTGCCCAATGCGATCCACGATACGTCTGGCCTCCCGCCCAAGAAGTAGATCAGTGTGCTTGTACGCAGCGTCCATGCATAAGAAAGATTGTCATGCATTTCGAAACGAGCTCGCAAGTGTTCCAGTTCAGACTTTCCCAGGCCCTCCCTGTCCCCTATACTGCGAATAGGGTGTCCTTAATGTGCGGCATGACGCAGATAATTGTCTTCAACTGGGAGCCGCGCGGCTCAAGATCGAATGGCGTGCGGGATGACGCCAGCACGTCCTCGAGTATAAGTAGCCCCCAGAGTTTCAATCCATCCCCACAGAACTCTCAGTCTCCCCACGACCGTCCTCCACGAACTACAATGTCTTCCACCGAGAACCAGTACGGCCAGGGCAAGTCCCACGCGACTGGCGAGTCCAAAGTCCCCGCTGGCCTGCAAGAGCGTCTCCCCCGCGAGGCCGAGGAGTACGCGCCTGGTACGTTCTCGCCGTCGTCGTCGTCGTCGCTCGCCATGGCTGACTTCGGCACGTCTAGATTCTATCCACCCGACCGGCAGCAGCAAGGGCCAGTCGCACGCGACGGGCAAATCCATCGTGCCTGAGAAGCTCCAGGAGTACGTCGCATCGCACGTAGGCGTGTCGTCCGCGTGCTAATAGTCTTACAGAGTCCTCCCCGAGAGCGTCGAGCGCGCCGTGCCCAACGCCATCCACGACACGTCTGGTCTCCCGCCTCAGAAGAAGTAGAAGATCCGTTGTCTGAATCATCCTGTACTTGTACCCGCGTTCGATTAAATTGAAGCCAAAAACATTGCTGCATTTTAATGGGAACGAGTTTTCGTAGCACAAATGACCCACAATGAACGACAGTCGCGAGCGCAGAATGTGCAGAATGTAGAAGCGAGGACCATTAGACAAAGTTTAGCTGCACGCACACGGGAGAAGAATGCGACGATCACGCGAGTGGCGTCCGATGTTCGGCGGAACGACGGTCCTGACCTGATACGGTCGACGACTTCAAAGAGTCCGAGCGTCGGCCAAAAATGTCCAGAAAACTGCAGATAGGCGACCAGTGAGAAGTTCCGCGATCTGGAGAATCTGAGGACAAGGAACGGAGACCCGTCGAACTCCGCTCATGCGACTCTGCTTCTCTCCGCCTCTTTGAACTGTCACTCCCGCGTGCTCGGCCTGTCATGCCCGTCCCGTCTGCAAGCTCGTGCCAAGGTCATTGCAACGCTCTAGCAGTGACCTCTCGAACTAGACACGCAAGGATACGCAGTGTACAGCAGCAGAATGCCGGCAACACTTGTACTGAGTTGTCCCAGCTTCAGATCTCGCATGGCTCATGGCACATGGCCTGCTCTTCGTTCTGCTCCACTTCCATCGGTCGCTCGGGCATGCTGAGGCCGCAATTTCCTGACCAAACAGCGCCTTCTGCACAGCGCTGCTCATCATCACCACCGCAACGTCGCGCACGCGACCTGGTCGTATAAAATGGCGCTCATCCCGTCATGAAGCCAAGCCTCTTTCTTTCCTTCCACTTGATCTTTTCTCTTCTCTTTGCGCGTGTTTTGGTTACAGTATGGTCAACTTCACGATCCTTGCGGGAGGGTATACCGCTGCTATCAGCGTGTTCAGCTTCAACACCGACACGTCCAAGCTTTCTCTCGTCGGCACACCGTCTGGTGGCGAGAACCCTGGATGGGTCCAAGCTGCACCTGGATCCACTGCCGTCTTGTGTGTATATTGTAGCGGCTCGCGCTCATGGAGTTGACACGATTGCGTAGTGCTACGCAGGAGACTGGCGACGGCGGCGTTGCCTCATTCCGTGTTGGCTCTGGCGGAGACCTCACACAAGTTTCGCGAGGTTACTCGTCCGGTTCACCGGCCTCGCTCGGCGTACTTCCTAACGGGAAGGAAGTCGTCGTGGCAAACGTGCGCAACGTCTGCAAAACGGTTCAAATTCTG
>KV426188.1:63518-75411 GCA_001632375.1 Exidia glandulosa HHB12029 | reverse complement strand
AATAGCATTACTAATGTTACTGATGAGTCCAGGAGTAAATGAGAAAGCTAGCAGGAGTGGGAACATGCAAAGGGAGAGACACGAAGAATACATCGGGAGAAATGTGGCCGTGGTCCATGGAAGTCGTTCAACCTTCTCTCGCCTTCAAACACGTGTAGGACGTGTGTTTCATTACACCTGAGAAGGGCACGAGGCGTCTGTGGGAAGCGGGACATGTAGTGACATAAATCGCGCCAATTAGTATTCAGAGTCCGCGAACGGCCCTCTGTCTCGTTCCCCACACTCGCACAACCGACTCCCAATGGACCATAACAACGTGCGCACGCGCATACGCGCGCTGCGAACAGATACTGACGTGTCTGTAGGATCTAAAAACTCACGAGGCGCGCAACGCCCTCGACAAAAACGGCGGGCCCCCGTCTGCTCAGGGAGACCCGCCCTACGCGTCCACCGCGTCCAGAGCGACCACGCCTGCTCCACCGCAAGGCCTGGACGCCGCCCAGCGCGCTACGCCAGAGGGCGGGCCCTCCAACGAGCCGAAGTCGTATTTCGGC
The DNA here is from genome assembly GCA_001632375.1 of Exidia glandulosa HHB12029. NCBI lineage: Eukaryota > Fungi > Basidiomycota > Agaricomycetes > Auriculariales > Exidiaceae > Exidia > Exidia glandulosa. The sequence continues at coordinate 74,857 of KV426188.1, read as the reverse complement.
GGCATGCGATCCTACCCGCCGCCCGCGTCCGACGCCATGCCTCCCCAAGCGCGTGGCAACGTGCAAACCACGGCGCTCGCCCCGTTCAACGTGCCCAGCGGTGCCCAGAGTCACTGGCCGTCGAACGGCGGCGTCGCGCCCTCCTCAAACGATGCAGCGACGACCCCGTTCGCGTTCAACTTCAGTCACGACAACACCACTCAGCCCGGCGCGCCGACAGACTCTGGCGGTTCCTTCAGCTTCGATCAGCTCGTGCATGGCGCGGGGGACGGTGACGGCGCGGGCGACTGGAACCCAGAGGCGGCGGCGTACCTCACCGACGAGTCGAAGGACCCGCCCACGTTCCACAGTCTCACTCCACGTCCACCGACGCTGCCCATGACGCCGCGCGAAAACGCCATCTGGAAGAGCATGGTGCGCACGTTCTGTAGTCGTTCGCCGCATCCGCTGACGTGCAATGGCCAGGCTCCGTCATCCGACTCTGGCTCAATGGTCTCGTCGTCCACCCACGTCGATCAGCCCAGCGCCGACCCGCCGGCGTGGATCTCAAACGAGGCAGAGCGCGCTGCCGCCGTTCAGCACTACGCCAACCTCGCCCAGGACGCCTCATACGCCCGTTCCCCGATTGCCAATATCCTTCATGCGAGCCTCGAGGCGCTCGAGGAAGCGAACGACGTCGCTGCCTTCCATGCGGCCTTGAACGTCTTCCACGCAAGCGGCGCCCGCCCCTACGTCCCAGGAGCGGCGCCCCCGATCGCGCCGACGCTTCCCCCAATCCGCACTTTCCTTCCCAACCGCCCTCCTCACTCGTATCAACAGCCTTCGTGGGACGCGCCCAACTCCATCCCGCCCACGCCCTTCATGGCGCAGCATCATCAGCGCGTCTCGTCGACCCCGAGACTCGGTCAACAGCACGTCGCACGCCCAGTCCAACCATTCGCCGTCCCATCGCGCCCAGCGTCTGCTGCGCCACAAGGCGCTTTTGGATTCTCTGCGCGCTCGCCGTCGTTCACGTCGCGCGGTCCTCCCTCTTCGTCCTTTGCGCCTCCGCCTCCGCCTCCGTCATCGCTGTTCGGGCAGTCGGCGCTCCCTTCGTCTTCGTCCTTCAACCCCATGCCTCGGCCGCTCTCTTCGCTCGGCGGGCGCGACGCTCGGCAACAGCAGCAACAGCAGCAGCAGCAACAGCAACAGCAACAGCAACAGCAACAGCAACAGCAACAGCAACAGCAGCAGCAACAGCAGCAGCAGCAACAGCAACAGCAACAGCAGCAACAGCAACAGCAGCAACAGCAGCAGCAGCAGCAACAGGAGGCCGGGATCGACGGGCGCGCGCTACGCTCGCTTGAGAGCCCGTCACGGACGCGTGCGGTTGCGCCCAGTGCAACGCTGCACAACCCCCGTGGTCCAGGCGGCGTGCAGTCCCCCACCAAGTCTCCCACCACGACGAAGGCGAGGCGAACGCGTGCACCGCACGCAGTGGCCGTCGATCCCGACAGCTACGAGTATTTCAACACGAACACCCTCGAGGTGTCCGATCCGCCCATCGTTCCCTCGGGCGAGACGCTCCTCGGCGGCCGCTCGCGACGCGCGCCTGAGCTCGAGCAGCGTCTCCTCGCGTTCCACAATCAGGAACGTGAACGGTACCAGCGTATGGCGAACGAGATAGGTGTCACCGTCGAGTCGCTCGTCAAGGAGACGTTTGTTGGCGTCGGCAAGTCGAATGGCTCGTATTGGAACCTCTTCCAGTCGTTCGCGGTGCTCAAGCCTACTGGTACGCCATGCGCCAACTTGCGTTCGGATAACTAATACATTCGTTTAGATTGGGACGTACGCGCCGAGTACGACTGGATCGACACCTCGAACATGAGCTCGTCGTGGAAGAAGTTCCAAAGGCAGCCAGACTGGCAACGCGTTCTGCAACGGTTCAATGTCGCGTTCCCGACGCGCGGCGCTGCCAAGACCGTCCGCGACCGCCAGCACGACTTCGCCGCGTACAGCGATGACTTGGAGGACCAGGTACGTCGTGCTTGTCTTCGCACGCCGTCTCTCATGTTTAATTCGTTGCAGGCGAACATGGCGCACATGTACAACGACTACGCGACGTTCACCATGGTCGTCGGTGCGGACAGCGATCGCGACGGCCCCAGCATGTCGCGTTTGATCGTCAGCCCGCTCGGTCGCGGCTTCCTCTCGCACCTTGGGATTCCACCCGATCGCGCGCTCGCCCGCTTCCGCCTTTTTGCCCAGTACGTCGCTCATCCGCCCGTTACGTCGCCGTGTGCTCACATGGGCGTATAGGGGCGCTCTCATCGACCAGGATCTCATCGAGGAGAACGACCTCCCGATCGGGATGATGAACCTCAACTTCGAAGCGCAACCGCGCCTCACAGATCCCGCAGAGTATACGCTGACTGGCGAGTGGCCGGTGCGTGCAATCCTGTCGGATATGATCAACCGCATGCTGGAAGGTGCGTCGCGTATGTCAGACGTATACGTGTCGTTGACTGACATGTCGTAGCTATTCATCCGTCCCTCGTGGTCCCCGCCGTCCGTCGCGCCGAGTCGCCACTACGCCTGCAGGTTCTTGTTCTCGCACGGAACGGTCTGAAGCTCACGGGCCTGCCGTGGTTCCTGCCAATCCTCTTCCATCACGAGCTTGACCCCGAGAGACCGTTCGGCAACCTGCCCAAGTTCGAGCAGGACATATTCCGCGCTGTCCTCTGCAAGCGCGCTCCTGGCAACCCACACGGCCGCGCGGACATCGCAATCGTCGCCGCGCATGACGCGTCGACGTTGCCAGGCGTCGGCCCCTCGATCGTGCTCGAGACGACGCCGCTCGAGGGCCCTGCGGAGTACAAGTACACCGGCAAGCGTCTTCTCTACTTCAGCGACCACACTGTCTTCTCCCCGCCCCTCAACGACATTCGCTCACTCCGCGAATCGACGAAGGTCCTTGAGCGCCTTGGCCTGACGGCGCTCGGCGCTCAGGAGCACCCGAAGTCGTTCCCGAACGATGCCCCTGACGTCCCGACGCCCGTCATACCAGACGAATCGTCGATCCGGACGCCGCGCTCGTCGCTCAGGCGCCCCACGAACGCGACCGCGTCCGCGGCCACGTCTACGTCGACGTCTAACGCCGCGTCCTCGTCTACGTCGAAGACCGCGCCTACGACGGCGCCCACGTCGAAGCCGGGCCCTGCACCCTCACGCGCAGAGCCGCCGACGAGTTCGAACGTTCAGCAACGTTCGGCGTCAGGCTCTGCTGCGCGCGATCCGTCCAGTCGTCGTCCAGAGCAACTGAAGGTCGTGGACCTCACGTTGACCGCTGCCGCGAAGCAGAGTGCAAGGGCGAGCACGAGTGCAGACGCGACTGCGCCACTCGATGTCAATTCGCCAGGACATGTTAGTGGGACAGGTCAAGGTACGTTCCCATTGCTTTGTGCAACGTGTGTGGTTACTGACGTGTCCAAGGGATCGCGGACCCTATCTCGACCACCAACATCGTGGGCTGGACCCCGGACATGGGTGACGTGCGGAACTGGGGCAAGTGGGTGTCGTGGGACGTCTACAACAAGAAGACCACGAGCCAGAAGGCGGGCTACAAGGCCTCGCTCACCAAGGCGCGCCAGAACTACGTCAACGACCTCCTTCACGCGCAGGGGCAGTCTCTCTCATCTGAGAGCGCCCGCGAGACTCAAGACGCTAGCGCTGAGTCCAACGCCGACTCCAGCTATACGGAGACGGAACGCCCGGCGCCTCCGCCTCGTTCGCCCACCGCCAACAGGAAGCGCGCTGCCACGGGCACAAGTCCTCGCGAGGCCAAGCGCATCCGCGGCCTGTCTAACGCGTCGACGACGCGCAACTCTAACGCGTCGGTGACGACGACGCGTGCGTCTAACGCGTCGGCGTCGGCGTCGACATCGCGTGCGTCTCACGTGTTGGCGCCGCGCGGTACAAGCGTGACCGTCGAGCTCACGTCGCGTCCTGGAACGCCTACGCGCCCTCGCTCGTCGGGCATGCTCCCTGACACGCCCACCTCGATTCGTGCACGACAGTTCACGACAGAGCCGTTTGGCCCCGCGCTTCCCTTCCCCGTCGACCATCCCCAAGTCGACGTCACCGCTCTCCAGACGTCGTACAACAAGCTGAGCGAGGCGCAGTTCTTCGACTTGCCACTCACCAAGGACATCCACGGCGAATACGTGACGATCGTCGTGTCGACCATCAACTATTTGCGCCAGTCCAACCACCCCATCCCTGATAAGCTCATGGAAGTGGGCAAGTACGCGTATCTCTGGTCCAACAAACTCGGTTAGCTTCGCCTTGTCCCACCGTCACGTCGTCTCTGCCCGCCCACTCCCCGTATCCTCATCCGCCGTCCTCCCGCACTACCATGTCGTCCACCTCGTTCCCACCGTACCCTCTCGTCCGCTTGAACCTCCTTCCTCGCTTCCGCCACTTCCTCGTCTCCCAACCGCCATTCATGTTGTCTCGTGCCCCTCCTGTACTTCGGCTCGTCTTGTCTTAGTCTAGCTCGTCTTTCCTTGCTGGAATATAGATCGGATATGCTGACATGTGTTTTCTCCGGGTCGGAAATGTGTTGAGAGTGAGAGAGTTGGTACGGCAGCGGTGGAGGACTTAGCCGTTTCAGGACTTCACTGTATATTCGGATGAGGCTACCTGCGCACGTCAGCGCATGGTAGTAGCAAAGGAGTATAGGAAGCCCTTAGTACACAAAGAACATCATGCAAATGGCAGAGGAGGATTGTGCAGGCTGTCGAAGAGGCGACGGGGACTTAGAGAAATCTGCTGACGAGCCAACACGTCACCGCACGCTTGACATCGCTGCAACATGCCCCCGCCACCGTAGAACAGACTGCATACGCATACGACAGCGTATGACATTGTTTTGTCCTCTGTCTGGAGCGATAGAACGAGTGCTGGCCGTGTAAGGACCCGGCGCATTCCAGCCTCGTTCAGTCGTGTACGACGTTGCTTCCCTTCGTGATACACTCATCGTACGCGATATCAAAGCATTTGAGCCTTGGTGCAACGACGATAGGACGTGTAACGGGGCCCAGCGAACGTCCCCGGCAAGCACTAGCTGGCAGCAGCGAACGTCAGAGACATGCTTTATAACGTTGTACGAGTCTCTACCCTACCCATACCGTCGTCCCAGATGTATATGTCACGCAAGACACGTCCCAACGGACGCAGGGCGTGAGCAGGCTGCACGCTTGCGTGGCGATGTTCCACAACATGCGGCAGCCGTTGCGTGGTTAATTCCCAGGAAGGACAAGACATCTGCACGTCAGACGTGGTTAAGCATGTACTGGCCGGCCGCCGAAAGGGTGATCGATCAAAGAAGCACCCCCCTTGAGGCCTCCATCAATGGTCTCGATCAAGGACCTTAAGGACTTTCGATCAGGTTGCCTGAGGTGGCGTGCGCGAGGGCAGCACAGGGAAGGCGGTAGCGGGCGAGGGCGCAGGCACAGCGTGCTCGTCTGCGCTGCCTGGCGTAGTCATGGTACGCAGGAAAGGGGCAGAACGAGAGATCAAGTCCGATGATGGCAATAATTCGGCGATGAGGGCAGAACGCGGCAGGCAAAACACATCTCTGTTGCACGACGAAGGACGAGACAGGCACTACGCAGACTGGGCTACCGCTAGAGGGACGGAATCGATTCAACGGCGTGTGAGACGGGAATGAAAAAAGTGGCGTACCTGACATCGACGCTTCGTCGAGCTCGTCGAGCTCAGGCTCAAACGCGTGGAGCGGGCTGATGTTCCGTTCCGCGAGCTAGTTCGCGAATGACAATGCTGCGCGATCGACCGTGCTTCGCATAGTGAGCAGACGCCAGACGGTGTACGAGACAGCACGTACCTTTTGGGCAAAGGCCTCAATCCAGGCGTCGAACGCCTTGGCGAGGGCCTCGAGTGCAGCGCGCTCGTCTGGCATGAGCGGCGCCCGGCGGATCCTTGGCCAGCCATCACGTTCGACTGGCGACGACGGCGGCGCTGCAGGCAGTGTGTCGTCGGCGGTCAAGTTGTCCGTCTCGCCAACAGTCTCGTGCTCGAGCGATCTAGCGGTGTCCGAGATGCGTAACTGCTCCTCGACATTCTCCTGCGTCGAACGTGGCGGCGAAGACGGTTGCTTGTCGCCATCGACGGCGTCCATGGCTGTGGTGATGGGCGAAGATGCGTGGGATACAGCCGTGCCTGATCACGCACTGCATCCTGGAAGTGCCGGGAAGTCGACTGGCATCCCGCAGTCAAGACGTTGCTACTGCTGGACGTCCAGGGACGTGGATGTCGACTGGGTGTATGAGGGTTACTGGACGGTGCTGGACGTCGAGCACATTAGCAGCCGCAAGGGACGGACTGCTGGATGCCCCTGGAAGTTGCGATTTGGGGATCATCAGTTAAGATTCCGGCGACGCTGGCTGGGTGTATCAGGGTTACTGGGCGGCGCTGGACGTCGAGCGTGCGACTGCTGGACGCCGCTGGAGGTCGCATGGATTGTCCATCAAGATCCTGGATGGCGCCGGGCGGCGCGGAATGAACGAGCGACAAATGCTGGACGCCGCTGGACGTCCTTACCTTGGCGTGCTGGAAGTCTGTGGAAGCCTGGAAGGCGGTGGAGGGCACTTGGACGTGCGGGACGTGGCTGTTGAACATGACGTACTCGGTGATGGGCAATCCTCTGGACCGTATCGGACACACGTGTGGAATGTCTCAAATCTGGACGGGTCCGGAAGCCGGAATCCCTATCTTGTAGATGCCTTGGGCGAGCCGCGACATCGTATCTACAAGACTACATGGATGGCAGCCTCTGGTGGGTTGGTCCTGGCCTTAACAATTTTTTTCAAACAACCTGTCCGGAGAGTAAGTCCGCGTCGGAGTGACTCGAGTGGTTGGTTTGTTGATTCACTATATACACTACCCTACTCAGGCCGTTGTCGGAATCAAAGCAAAACTCGTTCCCATGAATGCACATCTACCATCCCTTACGTGAATACTACACACATCCTTCTCGTATATGAGCCTCGCCCTCCCGAAGGACGCTCTCGTGTGGAATCTAACCCCTTCTCTAATGGCAGAAGGCTAGACAAGTATGAGGTGTTGATGATGCCAAAGACATGTTGGCAGAAGTAGACGAGGTCGCTCCGTAACATGATATCGTCGTATTCTAGTAGTTGCTCGCACCAGGTCGCAACGAGGGCAGGCTCGTCCAGAGCAGCAAATTGGAGATTGCGAAGCAGAAGAACGGCGACGAGCACGGACTGGATCGTGTACATGTGCTTGGGCTTGATTGAACTCGAGCGTCCTGAACGCGCCTCTACGCTCCTCCACTGCGGCCGCGTCGTCGCTAAACGGTTCTCCGGGCAGTCTGTAGCACCCGCTGACCCACTCGAGGATAGCAGCGCGTACTCGGACGGGTCTTCGAGGGCGAACCAGTCGCACTCATCGGGCGTCGCGCCGGCCAGGAACTGGTAGATCACGTGAAATGTGCGCTCTTCATACTGCGGCCTGAGGGGCCGCGACTTGTCGAGTCCCCACGTGAGCGCCTGCACACCAGAGATACGACGGCGGTCGTTGAAGTGCAGCTCGATCCAGCGTCTGTGACGCGACGCAGACTGCGACGCTACGTCTTGGCGGCGCCGAACGAGCTGAGCAAGACGTCAAACGCCTTGACCTGGTCAGCGACCCGTGCGTCCTTTCGCCGGTGCGTCCTTTTTCGAGTGCGAGGACAGTCGGAGGAGCTGGTTGGTGAGCAGGCGCTCGGTGAGCGACGAGCCCGCGCCCGTGATGCCCCTAGAAATATATTAGACCCACAAAAGACTTTGAGCATGACTCTGACGCACCATAGAGTAGAACTCGAGCGTTGGTCCCAGACCCGTGCCGACCTCAAAGTACTCGATCTCGAGGATGCTGGAGCTCAAGCCGTACAGCTGGAAGACCTTGACGACGCTCTCGAGGATGTGCTTGCGCGAGATGCGGACATGCTGTCGCTGCAACCGCCAGAGGAACGCGAAAGCATCGTCGCGCCGCGAGTCCTGTGCGCGAGCTTGTTGCGCCTGCCACTTGAGGACGAGGCGCGCGTAGGCGAAGCTGGTCGACTGCAGGAAGGCGTAACGCATGATGAACGGGAAGAGGAAGGGGAAGTGTTGCGACAGGTCCAGCGCCCAGTCTGCAGACAAGAGCTGCGAAGGGAAGGTCAACCAACATCCAGCGACAGGTATACTATACCACGCACCTGGCAACGATCGTCGGCTCTTCGAGCGGACGCGCCAGCTTGGACGTCAGCTTGATGTTCACAAACGCTGAGTCGAGCAGAGGTAGATGTTCGTCCGTATTGGCCGCATACCGGTCCGTCAGCGCCGTGTTCAGCTTGTACAGCACACGAATCAGGCGCGTGTGTTGCGCGTCCTCAGGGACAGACGTGAGCACAGAGGTTGCCTGCAGGTGTGACATCTGCCGACTCGGGTTGCACTAGTCGCGTCAGACGTGGCCGCTACATCACGAGTAAGGGCGCTACACACCATGCGGAGGTTGAGGACCAGACACCTTCTGGGACTTGATGATGCACAAGCCCGGCCAGATCGTGTTCGGACGTAACTGCGTGCCGGCCGCTGTGGCCTTGCGCAGCTCGTGCTGGTGAATCGCGCCGTACACGGTCTGCTAGTTTCTTCAGCTGGCAGCAGCGGCGGCGAGGTCCCTCGTCGTGCGTTGGCTCCTTTGTCGCGCGTGAACGTCGGCGGCGTGTTGTCGACAGCGTGCGTGCATGGGCGTGGAGTCGGCGAAGAAGGAGAAATCGCCGTCCGGCCGGCGCGCGCCGCAACCAGGCTTGCACCCGTCTCCAACAGCCGCTGGACGCTGGTCATCATAACCAGGCAGCCAGCCACGCAATTTCATCTTTCTATCATATCCGCGCATTGTCTTATCATGTCACCTGAGCTTTTTATCCCTCGTATTATCGTCAACCGACGGTCGAACTCTGAGAGGCCCCCGGAATATCCCGTTAGAGGTCCCATCTCGACTTGGGCGTATCCGGTGGGGGTTATAACGGTCAAAACTGGCGGTTCTCGGTGGGGGTTAGATGTAGCCTCCGGATCTCCGAGAAATTTCCGGCGCTGCGCGCGCTATGAGACTGTATTGAGAGAAGCTTGGGACTGCGAGGGACTGCCATAGCAACCTGCTGTGCGTGCAAATAAGCTCATAGGCGACTCACAGGCAGTTTCTGACCGATATCTCCGCGATTTTGGTTCCGCAGCTGCCGTTCCAAGCCGCCGTCGACCGGCTCCCCGCTCAATCTCGGTGGGTGTTAGATGGAGGCTGGCAGCGGTGGGGACCCACATCCGGTGGGGGTTAGATGCAGGGTTGAGCCCTCAGAGGGCACAAATCCGGTGGGAGTTAGATGGGAGCTCTATCGGAATATTCCGGGGGCCTACTCTGAGGTCGTTCTCTCCATTTGCGGCCGAAGCGTCGACAAGGGTTACTGTACTTAAACTAGATGCGACTTTGTTTTCTGGCCCCATGTTCCCTTTTCTCAGCTCGCCCATGCCTTACTCGTCAGACGAAGAGGTGAGACAGTCATATCAAGCATCGACACTCCCTCATCGTGCGTCCGTACTCCTCCTCACCCACGTCCTTGCTCGCGTTGCGATGCACCACATAACTTCTTCGCCCGACCTGATCATGATATTCATGTACATTGAGAGGCAAGTCACGAGACGGAGGCGCAGAGAGCGGGTCCTGAGGAAGGTGCCGCAACCTGCACCTCTGGACAGCCACTTCTTAGCCGCTGAGCTTCGCCAGCGGCGCCACCGACGTTGGCAGTGGTCGCTGGCCGCTGAGGGCATGTGCTGAATAGTCCACAGCGGAAAAGGCCACTGTTGCGGGCGGAACTATTCTGGCTTTTACCGCTTTCCCACAAAGAAGCATATCCCGTTTAGGAAAATTTTGATTTTTCCAACGGGCAAGACTCAGACTTTCCCACAGGCTTTTGCGGCACGAAGAAGGCAGAATAGCCTCGAGGATGTAAAACACCGCTTGCTCCCGTCGGGAGCCTGTGATGTTCTTCACACCAAGTAAAATCCTGTCCGTTGCCCTAAACAGAAACCTCTACGTTGCTTGCGTACGGACTTCACAAATTCTGCGTTATGGAGGACTCCGGCAAATGCATATCACGGAGAAGGTGACTTCCTGCAGCCTGAAGTTCACCGGATTGAGCTGTATCAGGAGACTTGCGCACTTTCCGGTTGCCAGCATGCTGTCTTGAACGACAGCGGCAAGATTTCCGCTCGTCCCAGTCACAAAGTCCATTGTTGTGCCCTGAGGGGACTGGGCGATTTTTCCCTCACCGAACTTGGTCGTGTCGTACAAATGAATTGCATTTCATATTTTGCTCAGAATTCTACGGAGTTCGGAAAATCTATCCTTTCTATTACGGTCGGAAAATTCTCAATCCCAGGCGGTGTATGTGTCCGCTTTTCTACCGGTGCCAACTTCTTGGCACACCCGTTGGCACCCACTCGCCGCGTGCCACCCGTCGCCCTACACGTCTCCCTAGGGTGGGGCCTTGCATGCACTGGAGGTTGTCTCCGGCGCGGGCATGCGTGTCCGCCCCGCGGCGTGCGCGCTTGGTTGCACACGAGGCCTCGGAGTGTGTTAAGGTCTGCTAAAAGGTGTGCTCGGTTCCCAGTCTTGGAGGGCCCGGGTTTCTTGAGTAAGGTCCTCTGATGCGTGTATCAGGTGTCGGGAATTGTTCCCTCAGAGTGATCGGAGTGGCAACGTCTCGTCTGGTCGTCTCGTAAGGGGTTTTTTGGGTGGGGTCTGGGAAGGCGAACGGAGCGATCCGGTGGGGTTCTTGTGGCTACGGGGTTTGGCCACAACAACATTGGGGCCTCCGGCAGAGCGCTCTATCGGAAATTGCCTTCGAATCGTATGCCCAAGACCTTCAGCCTAACGGCTTCAGGAATTGTCTCTGTCTCGAAGTCCCTTCTCAATGTCTATGTCTCCATCTCAATGTCTATGTCTCTGTCCCGAGGTCCCTATCTCCATCTCAATGTCTACATCTCTGTCTCTGTCTCTGTCTCTGTCTCTGTGTCAATGTCTATGTCTCCGTCTATGTCCCATTGTCTTCGTCTTGAAGTCCTGTCTCAAGGTCTATGTCTCCAAGACGAAGACAATAGGACATAGACGGAGACATAGACATTGAGACAGAGACAGAGACAGAGACGGAGATGTAGACATTGAGACAGAAGTAGGGACTTAGAGACGGAGACAGACACGGAGACGACAGAGACGGAGACGACGGAGATGGAGACGACGGAGAC
>KV426188.1:37004-62753 GCA_001632375.1 Exidia glandulosa HHB12029 | reverse complement strand
TGTCTCCATCTCGAAGTCCCTACTTCTGTCTCCGTCTATGTCTCATTGTCTTCGTCTCCGTCTCCGTCTGAATATCTATGTCTCCATCTCAATGTCTCCATCTCCGTCTCCGTCTATGTCTCATTGTCTCCGTCTCCGTCTCCGTCTCCGTCTGAATATCTATGTCTCCATCTCAATGTCTCAATGTCTCCGTCTCCATCTCCGTCTCCGTCTCGGTCTCGGTCTCTGTCTCTGTTCGCCGTCTCCGTCGTCTCCATCTCCGTCGTCTCCGTCTCTGTCGTCTCCGTGTCTGTCTCCGTCTCTATGTCCCTACTTCTGTCTCAATGTCTACATCTTCGTCTCTGTCTCTGTTCGCCGTCTCCGCCGTCTCCGTCGTCTCCGTCGTCTCCGTCTCCGTCTCCGTCTCCGTCTCCGTCTCCGTCTCCGTCTCCGTCTCCGACGTCCATCTTGTTCCTTATGTTGCTCCCGCGTCATAAATTTCCTTCAAGATTCTTATGAGATTCCCGCACTGTGTTCCTTGCCGAAACCACATTCTACACCATCAGTAGACTTAGTGACCTGTACGAGGATATCGGGATGCAAACCTCATGGAAGTCTCGTACACTTTGCATGCCAAACCAAAGAGGTTCCCCTGAAATTCCATCCTTGTAAACCTTAGGGAGACCTCTGTATGTTGTCTAACCTAGTGGTTGTGAATCCTCAGTGGATATCATTCCACAGCAGTCCAACACCCCTCTTGGGAATCTCGAATGAACTCCTCAGGAGGATTTCGATCCAATAGTATATGGTACACACTGTACATTTTCCTGTGTCTGTTATAAATTCCTTTGAGATTCTTATGAGGTTCCCGCACTGTAATCCTTAACGAAACCACATTCTACCATCATCAGTAGACTTCGTGATCTATATGAGGATATCGGGATGCAAACCTCATGGAAATCTCGTACACTTTACATGCCGAATCAAAGAGGTTCCCTCGAAATTCCATCCTTGCAAACCTTAGGGAGACCTCTGTATGTTGTCTAACCTAGTGGTTGTGAATCCTCAGTGGATATCATCCCAACACCCCTCTTGGGAATCTCGAATGAATTCCTCAGGAGGATTTTGATCCAATAGTACATGGTAAACACTGTACATTTTCCTGTGTTTGTTATACATTCCTTCGAGATTCTTATGAGGTTCCCACACTGTAATCCTTAATGAAAACCACATTCAAACACCGTCGGCAGACTCAGTGATCTGTAAGAGGATATCGGTATGAAAACCACAAGGAAGTCTCACATGGGGTTTTCATGAGATACTCCAATAGTTACAGTGATAAAATTTCTGACTATCCTCTCATCATGCGGCCTAGTACTGCCTGAGGTTTGTACGAGGTTCACACCCAAAGATCCTCACGAAAACCTCGTATGAAGCTGAGGATGTCTCCAAAGCACTGTCTGAGATTTCATCGAGGATCCCTTGCTGGGAATCTCTAACATCTTTTGGAGTTGGAACTGAAGAAAAGCTTAGAGTTTTCTTTGAGGTTCACAGTATGCGGACTTCACGATATCCTCGTACTAAGTTACAGGAACGCACGGTGAGAATCTCGGGAGAATCTCAAACAATCCACTTCCCCGTGCCCAGTGCAAGAGGCGAAAACGGATTGAAACGCCGCCTCGCTCTCATCAGGTTGGCCGTGCGCGGTTTAACGGGCCGACGCCGGCGGAAGCTTCGCGTGGTTTGACAACGCCGCCATTGCGCGCCCATACAAAGTACTGTACGTGCAACATTATCCACACATTGGCAACGCGCACCTAACCTTGAGCTCGCGTTATCTTGGCTTCGAAAGCAGGACTTGATGTCCGATTCCGTCGCCACGGAAGTCTAAGCGCATGAGGAGGTCGCAGTCGGATCATCTGCACGAGCTCAGCGTCACCTTGCAGCTAGTCTCCCACGGCAGACTTCACGAAAAATATGACGGTCGATATTTCTGTAGTACCTTGCAGCGTGACCAATGTGCTTACCGCAAAACATAACAGTACTGATAATCTGTTTCCTCGGCCCGGCGCAGCGCGAATGGGAGCTGTTCCGTGTGCAAAGGCGGGTGCGATGCGCTCCACTGGTCGCAATGAGCATTTCGGCAGACGCATGGCGCGAGGGAATAAGAGTAGCCAGCCAACGAGGTTGAACGGTAGATCACGGAGACTCGAGAGCAATAGCTGGAAGTGACGGCGCCGCTATGAAGAAAGAGGGGCGTGCTGCGCAGAACACCGCGCGCGCGCCAGGATACTATTAGGATTAGGGGTCTGTACCTGTGCTACGAAGTCTATAACGAGGGTGTGATTATAAATCAAAGTCGATGGCCAGACCGCGTCGCGAGTCCAACACAACCAACTTTGCGACGTCGAAGAGCTGAAGATCCAGTAACGAGGGTTGGCAGAATTCAGCTCGAGGGCCAGACGGTCTCGCGCAAGACAGCCCAAAGCACAGCCGGCGCGAACAAGTCGAGCGGTGGAGCGATAAATTGTCCGACGTGCCACAGCGCCGACGACACTGCCGGGCTCTAAAGTCCAGTCCAGTACAGCCGGGTCAGCACTGGGAGCAAGGATTATAGTATGACTGGACGCACCGTTTCGAGCGTGGCGTACAACTTCCCATTGAACCAGCGCGGGAATTTACCGTCCGTGAGGGATTCTCCTGGGGCGGGTGTAGTGGTTACGTGCCCGTAGTCTGCGTATTTCGCACCGTCCCTGAGATTCGTCCAATAAGTACAGTAGGAGAGGGAGGAGTGGTAACGCGTAATACTTACCAGACTTGGCCCGTACGGGAATCAAGACGCTTGAAGAACGTAGCGCCGAAGGATGGATCTTGAGGCGAGAGGTCACGGAGGACACCGTCGAGTGTGAGTGCACTGAGTGCTGCTTTTGTCGTTCCCTCGCTGTCTCGCACAGAACCGACGATTGTAAGCGAGAGTGAGGGGGCGCGTCGAATGAGAGAACGTACCCAAAGCGAGGGTTCATCCGCATATGCGAGTCCCCGAGAGCAATGAAGTTACGCGGGAGAATCTTGGCCGCGCGGGCATAATGCAATCGAGAGCACGAGTCTACCAACAACGCATCAATGACACAGTCGACAGTAGAAAGAGTGTATCGGTACGTACTGCAGCGCGATTCCGAGACGGTAGCGGTATGCTCGTACTCCTTGAAGATATCAAGAAGCGGGAAGACGTGTTTCGGCACTCTATCCAAGTTCTTGAGCTTCGACACAAACTCGCGCAGTTCGTCCACAGTCACAGGCATCTCGCTCGCCCATCCCCCCGCCAATAGCACAACTACGATTCAGAGGTGCGGTTTAGCACTGCACACGAGGAATCAGGAATACCCACCACCGCCATTCTCCTTGCGCATGAACGCCAAACTACGATGCTCGACCGTCGGATCCGGATGATACACAAAAAACGCGCTAAACTTCTCCCAGTCTGTAATTTCTCCACCGTCGGGACGGAGGATGTTCATAGCGCGAAGCGAGTCGTTGAATCCGGGGATGGCGGGGAAGTCGAACGTGGAGTAGTTCATTTGCGGGTTGTATTGTTCGCGGATGTTGGAGGGGAGGGTGTTGGGTGGTAAGGCGCGGGAGAGGAGTTTGAGGCCTACTTGCGCGACGCCTGTGCAGTCTATGCGTGCGGTGAGCAATAAGTGGTCAGGAGGTGGAAATGGGGAAACGCTGGGAAACGTACCGATAACCAAAGCGCTCTCGATTTCTTTGGAAGCACCATCCGCGTCGCGGAGGACGACAGCGCGAATTGCACCGTCGTCGCCCACGATATAATCCGTGACCGTCCCTTGAACGTATTCGATCTCCGGCCTCGATGTCGAAACCAGTTTGCGCAGCATCGGCTCGAGCGTGCGACGCGTGCATTGAATCGTACTCGGCAAGCCCGTGCCGCCGTATTGAGCCCAAGCCGTCGGCCAGAGATATTTGCCGTTCAACAGAGCGTATGGGTCCGCAGGAGCGATACTGTGCTCGACGCATCAGCAGCGCCAAACGCACGCGTACGAGGTACTTACAGGGCTCCAAATGCGTGCGCGACTTCCTCGAAGTCTGCGAAGAGGTGACGAAGGGTGTCTAAAAGGAATGCTTGGTATCCTGCGAAAAAAGAGAGAGAGTTAGCTTCAGAGGAGCAAATGCGAGATAGAGACAAACCGTGGATGGAGGTATACTGGTAGACGCGCGTGCGTTTATGTTTGATAGTCTTGTACGTCGCGTCGTCCTTTACGACCTCGGCTATGTTATCGACCGGAGGAGCGCGCGCCTCGGGAGTGAACGTCCAGCCCTCTGGCTCGACGACGACGACGCGCTCGAAGTGGTCCGCGCACAACCGCGCTGCGAACAATCCGCCGATGCTAGAAATGCCATTCATTCATGAACCGCTGGCAAACATGGAGCGTGAACGACGCACCTTCCACCACAGACGACCGCAGTGCCGGCAACGCGTCCAGCTTTACGCGGTGTGCCCGCGCGGTGGAGGTCTGGCACAGTAGTGAAAGTGCGCATGGCCCAAGAGCGCAGGGCGCGTTTGCCGAGTAGCCAAGCGGGGACGAGTACGAGCAGCGCCGTGACGAGAGTCGAAAACTCCATGTCGGAAAAGGTGGGGAAAGAGAAAGAAGAGACGCGAGTCCCACTTGGCAGCTGCTTCTTTTTTACTCTCGGATCTCCATGCGCCCAAAACGGTCGGGATCAGGCGCTTGTTGGAGGCGCAGAAAACTCATGTGCGTGATGTCGCAGCAGCCACCGCGCGAGTCCGCGGGTGAATGATGTATGATGATTCAGCACGCTCATCATTCCGAGTCAGCACGCACAGAGCTTAATTATGGGTAGGCCGCGCGTCCCGCGGCGCGCTAGCACTGCAGTCGCTGGACCCAAACGCGGCACTCTTATCGTCGGATCCGATTGTCCTCTAAAAGCGCGCAATAAGAGCCGAGCCGTTTTCTCCGCGTTGGCGTCCGCATTTCAACGCGCCAAAGGAATAGAAGCGGCAGTTATTTCTTTTGGCGCAGCGCCAGGTCGACAGGAAGAGGACAAGAGGCGAAGACAGTTTGAAACGCCGCTGCGCTCTTGAACCCGAACCGCATCCACGACTTGCCCATCAGCCCAGTCTGACTGTCCAGTCTTGGATCCAACATTCAGTACTCTAATTGGAGCTCATGGAAAGCTGGTTGACCTGTCCACTCCATCTCCTGTCCAATAGCGCTTCACACATGTACACGGAACGGCCGGCGCGCGGGCTTGCCACAGTTGCTCATGGAACACTCACGCTCGCGATGGTGCACGCTCTCCTTTGTTTCCCCCTGCGACGCGGCACGTGGTCGTCACTATACTCGAGTACAGAGCCGAGGTCCGCGCTCGATTCGCCGCACAAACCGCTCTTACCAGGCTGCGCACGCTTCCAGGCCGACGCAACGACGCTTGGTCGCTCTGATTCCTTCGCAACATTTCTCGGTCTACCTAGCCCTCTTTTCGCGTCGCCGTCCTTGTCCGCGCCCTGGACTGCTCAGCCTTTCCGCGTTCTCGATGGTGTGCTGTCCCCAAGTTGTAACGTGTCCATTAATATTTATCGGACCGTTCAAGTGTTCTAGACTGTGTGCGACTGCTGGCCCGCACGTCCGTCACTTGACCACTCTTTGCGTTACACGCCGACGATTTTACCTGCTCGTGATACTCCTGACCCAGTCGTGGTACCGCGCTTCCAGGCGCCGTCCTACTGGGGCGTGCACGCGGCGCATGTTTCTACTCCTAGGCAGATCGGACTCGTCAATGTGCCAGTATTCGCGATCGCGGCTAGGCGCTTCGAGCTCCCATTCTTGCATAACGTGGACACATCCTGTCGATCTTGTCGCTCTCCTAGGACTGCGATGCGTTCTCTATCACGCAGAGTCCGGTACTGATACTCTTTCCGAATGGCTGTCCCGAGTTCTCGACGCTCTAACTCGTGCTCGTGACTGCTGGGCAGTATGTGGCACTCGAAGCCCGGTACACATACTCAGTTCGCGAGCCTTTTGGCCCGATTAGACCGTCCGATCATTTTACGAAAAACAATCTAGGCCGCGTTCATGTACGCCGTTGGCGCGTTCATTTCTCAGAGCGCTGGGGTTGAGCTCCTGCGCGTCGTTTCCCCTTGACGTCAACAACAACTCTCTCTTACCGAAGCTCGCTGGATCTGATCCTCACTCCTTTGCCATCATCAGGAAAATGCTCCACAGCTTGGATCAGCTTGGATCGCTTGCACGAGCTTGGCAAGTGATTTGACGTATCCATGACAGTTGCGAAACCCCCCCTCTTGCCAAGCTTGGAAAGCCGGTCAACCGCTTGACGGCCTTGACCTGCTCGGACGGCTTGAGCCACTACCTATCAATAGAACGTGCCGCATCCACTTCCAGTTTTGATGCGGTGCTCGAATCATTCTTAGGTCGTCAAGGACTGAAAGTGGAAGGTAAATAAATGTATTCCAAAGTCGTATAGTAGTCTACTGTCTAGCTTGGCACGGTGGCCGACATATACTCTATCGTATACTGTACGGCAAATGCACGATGAAATGTGCTGCCCCGGTGTCACGGCTGTGACCAGGGCTGGCGGATGTGCTCTAGTATCAGCTCGTCTCTTGCGGGGGAACCTACGGGCAACAAGTAAGAAACGGCGAAGGGAAGGGCGTTGGGCGTACGCACACATACCTGGGTATCCATTCTAGTGGCGAACATCTAAACGGTCAGTGCACACGTCGTATCATGAGCAGGGCGGCGACGCACCAGATTATATTATGACGCGGGTTGCGGCGCCGACGACAGTAAACCTGGGCGAGGGCGCTGGCGAATATCTACTTAAACGGATCGTCAGTCTGTGCGAACGAGTACTGAGTGGCCATCGCTAATGTACGTGGGGGCCGCCATCGCCGCGGCGGCGAGCGGTGTCGACGGCGACGAGCGGCGTCGATGAAAGCGCCAATGCCATTGGGCAGAAAAGCGGCCTGAAACTATGTCAGTGGGGGTAGATATAATTGCACAACATGCTGCAACGAGTGCGTACGGTTTGTGAGGGATGGCACTGGCACGGGAGGTATGGGAAGAGGGAAAGAGGCAAACGGCGAAGTCCGCGGTCCGCGAGTTTCTGGGCAACTTGGCGTGAATGCTGCCGGTGGGACTTAGACAATTTTCGCGCTACATCAGTCGTGGCTGAGTCTCACGTATGGATGCCTTCTTTGATGCAGACAATGCTCAGCGGGCTTGACCGGGGTTGACCGATCTCAGGACGCTTGAGGAAGTTGAGGAATCCCTACGATGATGTTTAGACGTTTCCTCTTTTCGTGCTGTCACATCGCGACCCTGCCTTGACCGGTGTTGACCGAGCTTGGACGTTCGTGGACAGCTCATATCAGTTGGGAGTCTTTACTTCCTTGCTCAAGCACGCTGAGCAGGCCGAGCGCTGGAGCGTTTTCCTGATGATACTTCAGCGGCGCGTTGGTGGACGTCTCAATCTGACCGCACCTCACTCCGTGGCTCCATATAACGTTGATACATTTGTATTTGCACTATAGAAGAGAGCTCCCCACGGTCCTGCCGGACCACCGTCTCTGCACAGCACGCTCGAAGGTTCCGGTGTCCTGATGTCAACGAGGGAGGAATTGCACGTTCACAAATTCGAATACCGCAGTGATGTTGTGTCCCTGTACGTCCTACTCGCGCTGCGCCCTTTACTCGTAGGAGTACTTTTTTCCCGTGACGGTGTAAATAGAATTTTAGCAGATGATGAGCTCAGATGCGGTGACAATGGAAGTACGGACCTATGCTAACCGTTATTAAAAGTACTCGGGAGAACTGTTCGGCGGTGAATCCGTATCCGGAGCACGGTCCGTGCAAGTGCTCAATTGCTGGTGTGTGTATATATGGTCGAGTACCAACTCCTCGAGGCCCCAGCTCCAGCTTTCCGCTCTCGTCATCTGCTAGACAGCCCCAACGATGGTAGGAATGGGACATGTCAGGACGTAATCGTAATGCAGTAACGTTCTTAGTGCTTTCCAGTTGTACCCTCGAGGACTCGGAAACATAACACAACTGTGACCGCCTCTGGACGTCATCCTGCAGGCTGCAGTCAGTGCGACACACAGGCTAGTGAATGGAACGAGTGTGTCGCAGCGTGTACGTCTCTTTCCCGCGTTGCGAATGATCTTTTTCGGGATTGACGATAGGGCGTAGAGGCGAGCTCTGTGATGCAGGAAAGCAGATGATGAGAGCGATTCCTCTTGGAAATTTACTGACTTACTCATCACGGGTTTAATACTGTACTGTACACGGTCCGAGTCCGCCGGGAGAATAGTCCGCGATTCGCTAAAGCAACGACGGTCCATATTGTAAGCAAAATTTTATTACCGCGTAACGCGTAACGCGGCCCTCCCGTCGCGGTAATAAATGCGATTTGTAACGCGTAACGGAGGTCCCGCGGTATTGAGCGTAACGCCTCGAAACGGTGGCTAAGGCTATATATAATGAAATTTTCGCGCGCTGCGCGGCAAGAGGCTCCGTATAATAGCGGGAGCGTGTAATAGAGAGCTTTCTAGGATGGTTGGGCGTTACAGGGTGTTCCTGAACGGGCGGAAAGCGGTCTCGGAACCAGATTTTTAGGTCTCGGAACCAGATTTTGTGCTTTCGCGGTAACGAAAGTAACGGTCACGCTGACCTGGCGGTAATGCATTTTGGATGTAACGGGGGTCGGGCGGCGGTAATAATTTTTTGGCTTACAGTACTCCTACCCAGCGGTTACGCCGAGCCGTTGTTTATACATGTGTACACTTGGAACCAATGCCTTCGGCTTAAACCACTGGCGAAATACATTACTGCTCCCGAACGGGCCGCGGTTGTAGCGGCCTCTAGCGGCGGCTGGTTCCGGCAGGGAAATCAACGGGCGTCTAATGTTTTTCGCCAGTGGTTAATACCGAAGCCGGGGGCTCATGTGTACACATCGACAAACACCGGAGCGGAGGTATAACCACTGGGTAGGAGTATGACGACGGTCCTGTAAGTATTTATGCCCCTGCTCTCGGCTTGGGGACTTTACTGTCGCAGAAACACGTCGCCATCATCATCTGCTAAGTATCCGGAACAGAACACCATTTCAGACTCGACATAGACACCCGATGAGAAACTACACATCCTTGTCGTATATGCTCATCTCGCGCGCTCACAGCGAGGCATGATGCTGCATCATCTGGTGGATAGGCGCGACGCTCGGGTGGTATTCCGGCGGCCGTGCTGAGGGCTCTGCATTTGATCCCGATACTTGTACTGAGGGACTCGTTAGTAACAGTGTAACACGTTCTGTGATGATACAGTTCGGGCGCGTTGGCGTTGCATCCCCGTAGACAAACTGGAGAATCGGGAGAATCAATTTCGTCCGTCCAAGTTCACGCTCGAAAGTTTGCCCGCGTACGGTGGTACAAACTGCAGATGATGTCTTCCACGAAGTGGAGTGTAGATCGTGGCTTAGCAGATGATGAGGGTCGAGTTAAAGAGGTTGCAATGCAGTGAAGTCTTCAGAACGTGTCGAAGGGGCCGGTTTTATGCAGATAAGGCCTCCTAGCATTGTAGTAAGCTCCATCCGGCGCAGCACTGGACGTGAACCTCTTACGCCCGATTATCATAATGAATCTCGGGCCAAATTGCCAGTTGCTCGTCATCCACGGGGGCATTTGCACGGTATGTAGATGGCGCATGCCTTCGCATGCTACATTATCTCATCAGAACGTTCGCTCTCGTCATCTGCTACACATTTGCTACAGTTGTCAACTACGCTCTACGTATACATTCGGTGCTCCGACTTTCCTGTACAGCTACTGAATCTTCTTCATATCCCTGCCCGTCGAGCAAATGAATACGCTGGAGTTGGAGGTACTCAGAAAGTCTGAAGACTTGTGTAACACTAAGGCCGACGAGCGCAACTCCGAGTGCAGGAGACTGATCTCAACGATAACTAGATTTCTTTCCTTTCAGGCTGGGCCACCATGAGGAGATGTAAAGTTTGTTGATTGGCGAAGGGGCGGGAGATGAATTTGCTGCAAAGTGGATCCGAGTCGCCGTGAAGCTGAATCCACGATAAGGAACAGCTGAGAGGTGCACACAAGTGTAACTTTTCGACACTGTAGCGGCATTGCAAACCTGGACTCATGCGTCACTGGAGTCGTCCCTGTCATCTGCAAGCGTGCGAGTGATGAGGTAGCTGCATATGATCGTGACGGACGTTCGGGACGGTCGAGAGAGAGAGGATAGAAACTCCGACCGGAGCTAAGCCGCTCTCGTCCGCTGCACCTCTCCGAATGCGAATAGCAAGGACCGTACGCGCTGTTTGCTCCCCGCAAGGACTGCGCGCACACTTTCGTGCCCACCCGGCCATATTCATGAGGCCCTCGCGCTCGCGCCACGTCGTCGTCACGACGCACAAGCCAGGCCTCGGTGCTCGGACCCGCGCGCTGAACGACCCGCTCAGGCTGCTCCAAGTACTAGTCCAACGCGACATGTACACGGACTTCTCTAGAGCCCTCGCGCTCGTTACGTGTGCATGAAAATCAAAGCATCCGACACCGGCGCTTGGCCGCTATTGTTCCCTTCACGACAATCCTATTGTTCTTTTGCGCGTGGTCCCGCGCCTTGTCCGCGCCTTATATTGCAACTGTCCGGCGCCTCGCGCCTTGTTCCCCTTCCCCTTCTTAGTTCCCGCCACGACGATGATGATAGCTCCATACACGACGCTCACGCTCTTTATTCTCCTCGCCACGCGTGCGCAGGCGCACATCGGCGCGTACCACAAAGGTACATCATAATCTGCCTGCCCTGCGCCCGTTCTCGTTTCTTGTGCTGACCGCGTCTTGCGCTGTAGCGATGTACTGCCGTAACGGATTCAGGTGCGCTCCCAACACTCACATCTATAGTACTCGCTAGACAATGACGCGCGCGCGGGTAGCAACGAGGAAGTGCCCGCTGGTCGGTTCGTAGCAGACCCGCAAACGGGTCTCGATTGGGACGAGTTCTGGTTTCGCGGCAAGGTACGTTCCTTGTGTTGTGTTGTGCGCGCCCTGAACGCGTTGCTGACGGGCTCGGTTGACTGTAACAGTGTAAGGACTTCCCGCCGCCGGATGGGGAATTTCTCGAATTGTACGCTCTGTGTTGCGTTCGGCGCCGGGAAGGCTGACGATGGATGTAGGCCTGCTGGAGGATACGCAACGCTCGAGCTGGCAGGTGCGTCCCATTTCCTTGCGGGTTGAGCTCTTGTGTTGATTTCGTTCGTGTAGGCAATAAGGCTGCTACGTCTATCAATATGGGCGTTAGGAATCTGACGGAGTGGGGTGGTACGTCTCGCACGCCTCTATGCCTCTTCGCCATTACTGACGTGAGTTGTGCGGTCAGATGGAGAGGGTATGTCTGCTTCGTCGCATTTCTCGAAGCTGCACCCCAGGATCATCGACCGTGCGTGCGCAGAACATCCTGAACTGGAACACCGTGTCGCTTTGAACGATTCTCTCAGCAACTGGTACGTCCGCTGCGTCCAAGTCTATCGGTTTTTGGTGTGATGCTCATCGTATCATAGCGTCGGCGAACCGAACCTGCACGCACTCGACGAAGCCAACGCATCCGGTTCCGCGCTCGGTACTTCCCTCCCTCATCCCCCCTCTCCCCATCTGCTCCCACTTACTCTCCACCTCGTTAGCGATTGCGTATAAATCCGACATCCACTCCGTCGAATGGTCCGACCTCGTCGTCTTCAGCGTCGCACCCAACACCCCTTGGCGTCGTATTGCGAAATTCGAAGTGCCAAAGGATATGCCTGCGTGTCCGGATGGGGGGTGTATTTGTGCGTGGGGGTGGAGTCCGGATTGGTGTGCGAGGGATAATCTGGTTCGTTCTCCCTTTGTGCTCGGTGTTCTTGGTTCGGTACTGATCTCGCTCTTCTCGCGTAGTACATGAACGGGTACGCCCTCCTCCCTTTCTTAACTCACAAATTGTCAAACTCACGACTTGCGTCTAGATTCCGATGCAAAGTGACCAACGCCCGCGCGGACGCGCCGCGCGTCGCTCCGGCGCAGGTTGCGAAGTGGTGCGAAGTCCCCTCGGAAGACGGCGCGTGCGTCGCAGGTCCCAAAGGGATAATCATCCACAGCCAGCAGGACGCGATCAATAACGTGCCCACCGCGGATATTACGAGTTTACAGAAGACGCAGAGGGATGGACGGTTTGATGTGGGGCATTTTCGGAGTCCTGGTGCGTTTCTACCTCCCTCCTCCTTTGCCCTTTCTTCCCCGGTGTTTGGTGTTACGAGTGGTGCTGTGGTGCTGACGAGTGGTTTTGGTGGTGTAGGGTATAACGAGAAGATGGGGTTCATGCCTGGCGCGCAGAATGATATTTTCGTCACGACTAATCCGAATCCGCCGACGGTCGTGGTTCCGACTGGGAATGGGAATGGGGCGCAGAGACCGATGGGACAGTGTCGCGCGAACTTTAGCTTGAAGAAGCGGTCCCTCGCGTCGCAGCCTGCGCCAAGGGTGAGGAGGAGTCGGTTCTGGGGGTCGCTTTTCGGTTAAGCCGGAACTTGAAAGCCTCGTTTCAGCTTTCTCAGTGGACGCTTTCGCTTTTTTCACGATATGGACTGACGCTGGCTGCTGGTTGTACTGTATCTACTAGGATATTGGATAGTGTACTCGATGCAATGTAATTCTTGCTGAAAGTCTATCCATGGGAAGCGCGCCGGGTGGCCGGGACAAGCGCCCATCCGACCGGCGGCGCCGCAGTGACTCCGCCTCACACCGCTTTCTTTCCCGCCATGCACCGTGACTTGTCTAGCTTGTCCTGAACCACCCACGCACCATGTCGACGCCCGTCTACATCATCGCGCGCACGGCGCACACGGTCGCCGACGCCGAGGGCAGCACCGTCCAGCTCCTCCTGCGCACCTTCTCGCCCACCGACGCACCCACATTCCGCGCCTACCGCGCCGACGCCGATACAGCACGCTACCAATCCTGGGACCCCGCCTACTACGCCTCATCCACCACCGGCCCGCGCAGCGCCGCGAAATTCTGTCACCAGCAACACATGTTCGGCGCGTCCGTCTTCCGCAACACGGATTATACGGCGCTCCGTGGACGGTGGCTGCAGCTCGCTATAGACGACGACGGACATGTGGGGGATGTTGCGGTGCTGGTTAGTCCGGATGGGAGACAGGCGAGTGTGGGTGCTACGCTTGCGCCGGGGAAGACGGGAAGGGGCTATGCGCGCGCGGCGGTGCGCATGGCCCTCGATTGGCTCTTCGCTGCCGTACCCGTTGCCGACGCCCGTGCGCACCCAACTCCCAACCCCAACGCTACGGAGGAAGAGAAAGAGCAAGCGGCAGTCGACGCGCTGGACGGGGTGTACGTCCCCGGCGTCGCCGTGCACCGCGCACACGCGCTCGTGGACTCGCGAAACACCGCCAGCGGCAACTTGTTCGCGAAGTTGGGGTTTAGGAAGGAAGGGACGAACGTGCAGGCGAGCTATTATAAAGGCGAATGGTGCGACGACGACGTATACGCTATCCTACGTACCGAATGGCTCGAGAAAAAGTATCCCGCCGTCGCGCAATAGCCGCGATATACGAAGCAACACCGTCTCTGGTCCTGTATTCTATTGCGTCGCTCACATAATCGGCACATATCTCCTGGTCTCCGGGTTCATCGTGACGTGAAGATCCCGCTTCGGAGTTCTGTTCCCATGTCTTCAGCAACATCAAGCTGTTCCAGCTGTGTAGCAGATGACGAGAGCGAAGCTGGGGCCTCGAAGAGTCAGCACTCGCAGATTTATACACCGTACACGCACATTCATTTGCTCAGTCGCCATCCTGACCTTTCTGAAATACTTGTGAATACAGCGGTGCACCTTCCCGCTTCCTCTCACCGAGACTCGGATCCGCTTAGCAGCAAAATCATCCGACTGAGAAAAAGGAACCTTACTGTCTACGAGACCCGTGTCTTCCGCAGTTACCAGTCTCTCTGCTAGGCTGAGTAACTCCAATTACAGTTCTTCCATTTGCCCCTGTACAGTAGGTCGCTCTGGGCAGAGATATGAAGACAGGTCATTGTCGTACAGCAATGTCAGACCCTGAGCACCGATCTCCGAAGGTAGTTGTCATCTGTGGCGAGTGTGTAGCAGATGACGAGAGCGGACGTTTAGATAGCGAGTGAGCTGCGAGGGCCGTATATATAATGTTC
The DNA here is from genome assembly GCA_001632375.1 of Exidia glandulosa HHB12029. Taxonomy (NCBI): domain Eukaryota; kingdom Fungi; phylum Basidiomycota; class Agaricomycetes; order Auriculariales; family Exidiaceae; genus Exidia; species Exidia glandulosa. The sequence goes on along the minus strand of KV426188.1, from coordinate 48,490 downwards.
AAATGCCCCCGTGGATGACGAGCGACTGTGAGTTTGGTCCGACGTTCATCGTGATACTCGTGGCAATCGGCCCGCCCATGAAGACCGGTGCTGCGCCCGGATGGTGCACTACTACAATGATTTAATAATGTAGAAGGGATGCACTGTATATAACGCACTATCCCTTGGACGTTCTCAAAGGCATTGCACATCTCCCTACCCGACCTCATCATCTGCTGAGTAATGGCCTACACAAGTGCCTACCGCAGCCTTATTGAGTTCAAGTGGCTCCTTCGACTCCGTTTTGACAGGGCTTCTTCCGAATTGCGGTTTGAGCAAAAGGTGTCTATCGTTCTGAAATTAGCTGAAAGTCCCTTTGGCGTATACTGTACCAGACGATCCTTCGAGGTTGAACTTGCCCGGTCTCCCAATAAGCCTGAAGGCTCAAACTATATCAACACAGCCGGCATCAGAGAGCGTACTCGTGTCAGTACCGCTTCAAGGAACAAACCAAGTCCTTTAAGGTGGAATGCAGCCTTAGCTAAGAGCAAACCGGTATTCTGTCACAACAAACATCCGTATGAGGTTACTGTACTCATGCGCTGCTGAGTCGGATATTGTGCATGGGCGAGTTCTGCACGCTGGACGAGTGGAAGTAGCTTCCGGCACGCGTCGTAAAGATCGTGGATAACGTACTAATAGATACAGATATATAAAAGTGTTCAGTCAAGTCAAGAGATGCGAGAAAAGTCCATGTAGAAACATCAGCGAGGGCTGAGAGCAGAAAACGGCGGCGGGACACTGTGCGAGCTCATATACTCCGGCGGCGCGTCACCAGTAACAGTGCTATCGAGCGTATTGGAGCGCGTAAGAGTGGCATCGGTCGAAGGCGTGAGCGGAGGAGGGGAAGTCTGCCTTTGACGTTCCTCGAGTAGGTGTCTGACTGCTTCTGTCCGCGCGGAGAGAACAGTCGAAGAATCGGACGTGTCTGTCCGCGTTGCGGTTGGGACTTCAAGTCGTGGCAATGATGGACGCGACAGCGTGGGAGTCGTTTCAGCCTCTTCGAACGGGTTGGACGGCGGCGAGGGATCGTCCGAGGACGCGAACGGGTTGTCGTGGTATGGCTCTGATTCAGGTGCAGTCAGCGGGACCTCCTCCATCGACATCTCCCGCGTCGGTATCGAGCGCGAGGACGTGTTCGATGCGGCGCGCATGACGCGTTGCCCACCGACTTCCTCGACGACCGTGATACCCGAATACCTAGGCGGACGTTCGACCATACCAACCTCCGCCTCGTATGAGGGTGCAGCCCCCGGCGTCGCGGCGGGACCAGTATAAAGCGTATGCTGCACACGGAGACGCATCCGCCTCGAGCGAAGAAACACGAGAAGCCAACATCCAGCGCACAGAAAGATCGAGCCGCCGAGCACGCTCGATACGATGATGATAATAGTAAGCGAGGCGGACATCGACGTGTCGTTTTCGGGCGCGCTAGTGAGATGAGGCGTAAAACTAGACGTTGTTGACGAGCTGAGCGTCACAGGGGTTTGCTGCGTGCTCCCATCAGTACTGGTTTACGCAGTCCCGTTCTGCGACTCACCGTTGGAAAAGCCGAAAGCTCCGTAGCGTTCGCGAAGTACTTGGCAGAGTCAGAAAACGCAACGTTGATGACTCCGACCATCCCGTCGAGACAGTGTGCCTGCTGATTACTGGCCCCGGGCTGTGCGCAGTAGAAGTATATCGCTGCAAGACACGAATAAGACCACGTTCGCGAAAGTGGTGGGGACGCACGGGTGTCAGACTGCACCTGCAACTTCCACGTGGGTGGCTCTGACTCCTTGCCGATGATCCAGCCGCTGTTGAACCCGCCTGCCAAAGGAACACACGCCGAGTTGGGAACGCCCTGCACGATACTGTGATTCGTCCCTCTGCATAACAACAAAGGCGGGAGATGAACAACAAGCCCAGACGCAAAATGAACTAAGACAGCGCACGGAGAGTTGAAGAGAAACTCGATAGTATCGCCGCTATTCGCGTCAATAAACCGCGGGCTGAACGCATTGAGCACGACGTTCGGCGCCGCGTTCTCTCGCCCGACATAAACCTTTAGCGTATCGGCGCGTACACACGCGAGCAGGAAAGAAAAGAGGAAAAGTCGCTGCATGGAGAAGAGGAGGAAGGAAAGGATATTGGACTGCGGTCGTCATGGCCCGAGCCAAAGAAACGCGGCGCCGGCGTCTCGGCATTTCCTTTTCGAGTGAGCGCGGCGGTGGCGTGCACTGCCTGCAACAGCGGACAGCTGTCAGGACCGTAGTTCGGATCCGTGATCGCCCAGAATCCTGACTGGGACGATCTGCAGCAGGCCAAGGCAGAGATGCCGTGGAGGAAATTCGACCACCCCAGTTGCGAGAGTCTGATCACGAGAATCAAGGGACTGTGTATTTGTCGATTCCGAGCAGGAAAGACTTCGAAGTTGGCAACAGAGAGCTCGAGAGCGGTCACTGGTGACCGGCTTGCATTACTCTAACTCTGAGGATGTATTACAGCATTTCCGTAACCGTTTGTAGATACTTAGTAAAGTTTCCTAACAACCTTGCGTCACAGCTACATCAACACAGCTTCAGCGTGCGGGAAATGCCACACCCAATGTCCTTTCGGCCGTCCTCTTCCGCCTCCGCCACCACTCCCATTCCCGCTTCCGGTGCCCGAACAGCACGGCACAGGGGACTCAACGATCACACTCTTCACACACAATGCCAACTGTCCATCTTCTGCCGTACGCGGGTCGAGTGCACGGCCGCAGAGAACGAGACGATCGAGTCTACGCGGGACACCGAGCGTGGTGCTTATGAAATGCGCGAGAGTCGCAGGCGGGATGGAGGCCACGCTCACCGCGTGCGGTCGGCGTTTAATCATGAGTGTTACAGTGCGCAGGTTCCGCGTCGTCAACGGCGGCCATCGCGCTGCATCGTGCGCAAGGAGAGAGCCAGTCGTTTGGTCGTCCCATTCGACGGTGATGCATAGATCGCGGAGCGAAGGGAGGACTGGTACCGGGCCGGGGACGCAGAACCGTTCGTGTATCGTCAGTCTTCCGACGTGTCGAAGGGCGTGAACGACGGCCGGTTCGGAGAGTAAGACGTGCACGGCGTGCGGGATCACGTCCACCGCTACCATCCGTGCGTCGTCCAAGCGGAGAACGGCAAAAGTATGGGCCCCCGTATGGGCCGCCGTCGCGGGACACAGACAGACGTCGAGAGTCTTCAACTGTGTTGGGGAAGAAACGATCATCTCGCGCACGGCGGATACGGGAGAGGGGTTGAACAAGAACGACCGACACACATGTCGAGCATTCGGTAGAGCAGCAAGGAGCGCATCGACGCGCGGGACGTCGCAGATGTGCAAGCTTTCCAACACGACGTCGTTTAACATCGGAAACGTCTGGCTTGGGTGCGGACGGGACGTGATCGTCAAGTGCGCGAGGGCGGGACAGGCGACGAATAAGCGAGAGACGTGCGCAGGCTGCAGTTCCGGTATACGGTCGTACGTTAGACTCGTCACTGCCGTGAGAGCTGCGCATGGATCGTCGGGCACCAAGACGCTCGTTAAGAGGACAGTTTTCAGATGCGGCGCGCACCCAGAAAATAAGTTGGCCGGAAGCTGCTTTGCCGGCGTGGCGTGCGAGACGTGTACTTGCACGCGTAGGGTCTCGAGAACCGGTGCCTCCGCTGTGAGGGTAGAAATCCAGAACGGCGTCGCGGCGGGCGATAGGGACATGCTGAGCTCTACGATGCGATGCATCTGCGCTCGAACGACGTTGCTGACGCTCCCGATGGCGCCGCCGTATGCGGGGGTCTCGCATTGGACGCTTAGTCGGAGCTTGCGGTCGCGACTGCGATGAAGGAGCGCTGCGAGCGACGCCTCCCAGCGCCAGGGCGCGTGGCGCAGTGATATAGTAACGTGCTGCCAGAGCGCTGTCGCGCCGAGTAGGGTTTCGAGCCATTGCTTGCAGACGAGGGTGGTGTAGCACCGCATGCCGAAGCTTAGGTGCGTCGCGACGCGGCAGAGAAGTTCGGGAGGGAGTGCGTTGACCGGCGCCGCGTCGTTCAGCGCGCGTGCTCTAGCGGCGAGTGCGCGACGTGTGGTGCCGATGATGTGGTCGTGCATGACGCGGAAGGTGTCAACCCGGTTGGCGCTGTAGGTGGAATACGATTGTCAGCGAGACGGCGGAGGGTGAAGCTGTAGATATGACGCACACAACCTCCTGATCACCGAGCGCGTCGTCCAAAAGACCGTCGATATGCGAGGCAAGGCTCGCATCGTGGTCGTCGGACCACATCGCGACGCGTTTAGGGGAGAGGGCGAGGAAGGGAAAGAACAGCTCTGTAGCGATCCGTGCGCGATCCCCGCACCATTTACCATTGCGCGGGAACACTCTGAGCGCTCGCCAAGCGGGTACCCTCCCGGTACGGACGAGCGGGCGCGTTGTGCGGCTCGTGCAGTAGATACGTATGGGTACCCGCGCAGTGGTAGCAAAAGAACGCGGCGCGTGCGTGTACCGTCCAGGTGATTGGCACCTTCAGGGATTCGAAGTGCTAATGAACCCGACTCGGAGGCCGGCGCGTTTGGAGGGGAAGAAGATGTGCGTCATGCTGGCATGGCAGATTCATCGATGAATAAACGTCTGGTGGTGTGCTTGGGTGAGGTTTCTGGCGGCAATGGAGGTTCCTAGAAGGCCGCTGATAAAGGTTCTTGGTTGACCAAGCACCAAAGCAAGGAAGCTGATGAGCGCGGCAGGAGCTAGAGTTCCGAACTCGAAGCGCTGTCGTCAACGTAGGGCACGGGCGCCGGCAGAGTCGGGGTCGGCGGTCTCGGGCCAGATCATCAGCGTCAGCATCGCTGCGCAGTTGTCGCAAAGGCTCAGGATACGAGGTATAGCCAAGCTGACTTCCACGGGTGGGGGCGTCAACATCTAGGGAGTGTCAAACCGACGCCGACATGGGTGAACGGAGCCAAGAAGCGGAGTTACGCGACTCCGCCGGCCTCGTGCTTCTTGTCCCAAACCACCATCATGGTGCTTGCCGCCACTCCGCTTCCTGCCAACCCCTTTTCGCCTGTCAGAGAGCCTGAGTCGCATTTGGCGTATGAACGGTGTCTTCGCCTCGAGTCGCTAAATCAAGCTGCGACGGTGGAACGTTCCATTTGCGCCAGAATCCTTGGATACCTTTTAGACCACGCGAAACGAACGGACAAGGTTGAAGCCATTCGAAATATGTGGGAAGATATCAACGAGTGTACGACGGATGAACAAGTTGTAGCCCTGGGAGTGTATTATAGAACGTATCTTCTTCAGACGTGTACGTTGCACGTTCGTCACATCGACACTCTAGAGCTGATTGCACTCCGGGATCTAGTTCTTCGTGCGGATCTCCGGTCGCCTCAACCTTCATACCACTCTTCCGACCAAGAATTCGCTCACGATCTCGACGCGGGGCCGTATCATACTGCTGTGGCGACGCGACAACTCAACCATCGCACAGCGCAGAAACACGTACTAGTGTCTTTTTCATATTTCCCAACCAGTCTAATAGTCACCCGTGACATTCAGGCTTTTCAACGTGACGGACACACGTGCATGCTCACCGCGACCCAAGCAACTTCGTTAATTGACGAACATCCCGAGAAATGGAACGGTGGTAGGACAGAATATCTTCACGCAGTGCACATTATCCCTGAATCGATCAACACCAATCTCGCGGTGCGGATTTCACAGACAACGCGTCCAGCAAAGTGCTTACTTAAGGGCAGCACGACCGCGACTCGATTCGGCGCGTTATAAGCATGTTTGGCGATCCAGAGATGCTGCAAGAGCTAGAAGGGTCAAATATCCACCGTTTGGAAAACGTCATGACGCTCAGCGGGACGGCTCATGGGAAGTGGGGCGGCTTACGCTTGTGGCTCGAACCCATGGTGCGGGTTTTCTTTGATATCCGTTGTTTTTGCGTATTTCAACTCGAAACCAGCCGGACGAGCAAAAGTACAAAGTGGAATGGGCGCGGATCTTCGACGTATCTCCGGAAGTGCCTACAGAAATCTCCTTCACTCAGGCTCCTTCGACTGCAGACTCGGCGTTACCACTTCCGGACCGACGATACCTCGCACTCCGTGCCATGGTAGCCCGTGTTGCGCATCTCTCGGGTGCCGAGCGGTGGATCAGAAACTATTATGAGAGGGTTCAGGATACGTATGTCCTTTCGAGTGGAGGGTCGATTGATGATGCCGAACTTTTGAGTACGCGGTTGAAGCTTGCGGCTTTGCGTCCAGTATGCGAGTGACTTGGGCCGAAATTGCACAGTAGAACACTGTTTCTAGATGTATAAGTACGTGCCGGAGAGATGTTTGCTGCGCAGCGTGTAAGTTACGACGTGTCGTTCCAGCCGGAATTGGAACCGGACGCCGGCGCTTGTCACTCTTGTCCTCCGCCTCCACCTTGTGTCACCGATGTTCACCGCGCAGACAGCAATACAGCTCAAACGTCCACGGCGTTTCGCCACCAAGAAACGCCCTTGCTTCGAGGACCTATCTGGATGATCAACTGAACGCACTTTTCTGTTTTCTGCCAACCCGATCTTTTCCGTCGCACTGAACCGTGCATATGCTGGCCAGCCCTCGCGCGTACGCTGCTGGTACTGTTCGCCTAGCTTCTTTGCGTCGTGCCTCTGCTATATCTGCACGGTAACCGACCAGTCTTACAGTAAAGTCATCATGCTCCCGCCTTCCAAGCGGCGCATTTGGGAACTGGACTCGCTCTCGCGTGTTCGATATGCACCAGTACGATATGGGTTGGCGCTATTCAAAATCGTACGTTGACGAGCAGTTGTGGTGCGGCGACTACCCGTGCTTCGCGCACTCAAAAAAATTTGGAGATCGTGTCGCGCGCTGGAGGTCTCGCCTCTCGTTACGACTGGAAGCAGCACAGCAGTGCCCGAAGTGACAACCACAGACCTTGCTTGGTAGCTTTGTAGCGTCCCAGGTGGTTCGCCGCATTGCATTGCGACAACTAGTCCTTCAGAATTTTGCCTTCGGGATCGCATCACCTCTGATGGGGCTTTGTTCCACTTCTACTCACCTTTTTTCATGGCCAGCAATATGGGCGTCTGTCGTCATGTGGCGTGTGCCACCGCCGCACAACCACGCAATCGAATAATACAATGATTCGATAAAAGGCAAGCGTGCGGACTTGTAATGCGTCCAATCTCTTGCCTCTTACCACCATCGTCCCATCCTCACGGGAGATCCAAACAGGGCGTTCGACACTATGTGGATGCCCACGCACGACGAAGATGTTCGCAAGCACGTACGGGCGATGGCTATTGCCATTGCCCATGAGGCAGTCACGCAACCGTATGTCCACGTTCACTACGCTTATGTCCGCAGTTCCGTCCTGACCGGTCTTATTCGGCAGCCGCAACCCGTCTCTGGTGGTAGACGCGACGACGTTTCCAGCCTTCGAGTCCTGTCTCCTTTCGTCGACGCGCTACGCGCTGGGCGCCCTTGCCACCGCGATCAATGCAACAGCCCAAATCAACGCGTTGCCACTCGAACTCCTTTGTCGCATCGCGTCGTATCTCCCTCTCACTGCGCTGTGTCGCGCCTCGATAGTCTGTCAGCACTGGCGCCAGGCCTTCCTCCGCGACACGAGTTTGTGGCGTAGGCTCTCCATCATGCTTCCCGATCGACCACGCGGGCTTCAACCGTCGCTTATGCAGATCTTGAAGAGGAACAAAGGGTTTCCTCTCAGCCTTGACCTGTTCATGCAGATCCCAGCGGACCCGGTCGTGCCGGCTATGGTCCGCGCTTTCGTGCCTCTCCTGGAGAACCACATGCACCATATCGTGAGCCTCTATCTGACAGTCCCGAGCGTGCTCCGGCCACGTTTACTTTCGTTCCTCCGCGACACGCCTGCGCCGGTGCTTCGCGATCTGGCGCTTGACTTCCAGCCGATGCAGAGGTTGCTAGTACGGCTTCCTGACCAGCTGTTCCAGGGGCACGCGCCCGAGCTGCGGAGACTCTATCTCACCGACTGCATGCTCTCGCCCAACACCGGGACGGCAGTGTCGAAGGTTACGTACCTGCACTACGATCATCGGAGTGGGATGCCCTCGTACAGAATCTTACAAGAGTCTTTGCCCGTCTGTTCCGCGCTCACGACGCTCTCCTTTTGCGGTGGGTCTCAACCGGACAATGCGCCGCCGGCTTTCCTTCCCGTGATGTATGGCGTTCGTGACCTCCGACTCGTGAATACGCAGAATCTCGACCTCGAGCATGTGCTCAGTGCGTTTCCCCACAGGACGGCTACCTCCATGTCGTTCCGTGTCTTTCCGCACTATTCCATGCTGGATGCCTTTCTCCGCCGGGTCTGTGAGGGCGTTACGGTCACGTCGTTCGACATACGCTATAGCCTCCGCGTACACTCTTGCGACCTAGTCCTTGGCGACGTCGCGTCGGACAACTTCACGATACACATCAACGGACAGTGTGTTGCTGTGGACGTGCCCCGTGTCTTGATCGTCGTCCTCGCGAAGTCGGCGCCTGAACTATTCGAGACTGCAACGCGTTGTGCGCTCTCGGTTCACCTTCTCGATGTTCTGTGTGCTCTCTGGCCGTACCTCGCGAGTCTCAGAGAGCTTGAGTTCTATATGGATATGCAATTCCCAGCGGGTCATACGTTCGAATGTCCGGATTTACCTGTGGCATCCGATCGAACGCTGGACGTGTTACGGATTATGGCGAGCCCTGTTTCGTGGAGGATCGAACACTGCACCGCTGGGGCGGAGCAGGTGCGGAATAAGCTTGCCTATCCAGGGTGCTGGCGCACTGCGGGACTAGAACAGGTCACACACGTCGACCAAGTTACGGACCTGATCCAGATGGTGAAGGAGGGCTTAGGCCCTGACGGGCTGCTCTCGCAAGAGATCTGCGACCCGATGTGGCCCATGCCCATCGCGCTCGATGTCCCAGGAGCCGAGTATACCTACTCCCCTATGCCTTCCCATGTCCCCGCTGCGCCTGAAATGTGGTGCTGGGAGTGGAAATTAAATCCGATCCGGCTCTGAAGCAGCCCATACTGGGACAGGATCCTGATCATACGGAATCTGACGCTCTCTGACTGGCACGTGTATTCTCGTATGTAGAACATAGAACCGCATTCTCCCCGTTTTTATCTCTATAAAAATCGATTATCTATCCACCGAGAGCACATACGGAAATACAGTTCCGGACTCACAAATTGTGTAGGCTGTACTCGATCGCGCCATCCAGTCAGATATATGACTGGCGACGATGAAGGACAGATGTCCAGAAGGACCATATGGCCATTGGCGACGCGGTTTTGCACTGCGCTGCCGCTGCCCGCTCGTCCGCCCGCGCCATACCACTGCCAAAATATAGATCGGTGAACTGCAGTATATGCAATGAGACGTTGCGGAAGAGCGTACTTTTAGCATGACGGGCGAGGGCGAGGACTGACTCAAGCGCACCATCCAGCCAGATATCTGGCTGGAGACGCGGAAGGACAGATCTAGATGTCCCGAAGGACTATGTGGCCATCGGCGACGAAGCCGCATTCCGCCAGTGCAGATGCACTGACTGACGATTTGCGCTGCGCCGCCGCTGCCCGCTCGTCCGCGCTCGTCATGCCACTGCCAAAATATAGATCGGTGAACTGCGGTATGTGCAATGAGACGTGACGGAAGAGCGTACTTCTACCATGAGGAGCGAGGGCGAGGACTGACTCAATCGCGACATCCAGCCAGTTATCTGGCTGGAGACGCGGAAGGACAGAGGTTCCAGAAAGGCCATAGTATGGCCATCGGCGACGCAGTGCATCGCCCCAGTGCAATGCACTGACTGACGTTTTGCACTGAGCCGCCGTTGCGCGCTCGTCATGCCACTGTCGAATGTGGATCGGTGACCTGCGGTATATGCAATGAGACGTGATGGGAAAGCGTACTCTGGCATAACGAGCGGAGGCAAAGTTTCTCGGTGCCGACCCTAGACGGGGCTACGCCGGAGCCCCCCTAGTAAAATAAAACGATCCAGAGAAGCGCGCGCATACTATATTGCGGGTGCGGAAAGAGTAAGCTGCGGGCAGAGTGACCCGAAGATGTACATACTGCGCGCGAGTCACTGGAGGATCTGTTGGAGAAGTCTGAGCAGCCACGTAAACTGTACGCGGCTCATCAGGCTTCTCCAACAGGTCAAGCATGCGGGATCGAGACCTCTCGAGTTCCGCAAGCGTGGGAGCGATGTCAACGGCGAGACCACGTTGCGCGGATCTTCTCAAGGCCCTGTTCAACGCACAATTTCGCGTCGTCCGTCGCACTAATCGGATTAGAATATCGTATCTGACTCCAAAGAGCAGCGTACCGTTGCAATGCAATAGCTGCACGGATCAAGGAATCGTTATCGAGATCGGGAAGATGAATATCTTCTACGTCGCGAATGAGATTACTGAGCCGCTGCAGGTCCAGCTGGAGCATTTCGCGTTTCTGCGAGGCATGATGAAGGAGCTCAGGACGGGGCATAGGAGAAATGATGTGCAGTAAACCTTGCGTCGCTTGCGGGTCCACTTGAAAAGGTCAACTGCGAAGGCGATCAGGGGTCCAGCGAGCTCAGTCATGAAGCGCACAAAGGGCTCGAACTCGTGAGCTTATATGGCCACGTAGTGTAGTACTTCCGGTCGGAAAAGCAGCTTGAGAAGCGTCTTTTGCCTCGCGGCGGACACGTGTTCTGGTCGGGCGTACTTCTCACACTGCCCTCAGAACGCGAAGGGCCGGGACTGTCAATTGGCACTGCCAGAAACAAGGGGTTGTCATCGGCAAAATCCGATACTACGAGCCGGTGGGTGGGTGTCCCGGCCGGGAGGGATATTTCGATTTTGTACAGACCTCCTGTAAATACTCCAGGCACTCTGTCGAGCACTTTGTATGTGTTCAAGTGACTAAAATTGCATGTCTGCACCTTCTGTGGGTGCTCTTGCTCACCGGAGCAGATGTCCGACAGGACCGACCTGCTTGCACCCGGATTTGGCTCCGACGGAAGCCCGGATGCAAACGGGTGATGTACCTCGGGGAAGTAGTAACAACATCATGGACACCTTAATATGGTCATTATGGCTCCTTATAGATGATTTTAAGGTACCTAAGAATATTCTAAGGCTCTCAATGACCCTGACGGAGGCATTCGGAAGTATTCGGAAGCAAATGGGTGGGTGGGTGTCCCGGGCTCGGGGGATATGTCGATTTTTCGGCCTCGTGTAGTGTTTTACTCGGATGACAACCCCTTGGCCAGAAAGCGTATCAAAGGGACCGACATGATAGAACCGCTACATGTAGAGGCGCCACACACAGGTTATGGGGACCGCCAACGCCCGCCAGGACTTATCCGATCAGTGGCGGTGTTGACTATCTGAGAGTGTCGTCCGCTCGAATATCTGTAACCGTCTACAG